>VZQC01007794.1:934453-980593 GCA_009823505.1 Rhizomys pruinosus | reverse complement strand
ATATATATATATATATATATATATATATATATAACCCTTTAATTGTTCCCTTTGACCTTTACTTAAACTTTTTGTTAATTTGTAGGCAAGCATGTATTCCTCCTTTAAGGAAGTCTAACAAACTAGCTGTGTGTAGGAGAAAAACACATTATAATTACTACATGCAATCTTGGATTAAGTACCCATAACATAGAATGCAGAACACAGAAAATATCAGCTACATGATCTTGAAAAAAGATGATGTGAGAAAGTTATTTTAATTGGAAAATGAGTTCAACAGTAGCATGATGCACAGAAAGAACAACAAAATTAAGAGGACAGTAAAGAAAGTTTAAGGAGGGCCTAGAGATGTAGGGCAGAAAAAGTGGTCATTATCTGCATCTGTAGTTGCCAGAGCAAGTTACCCTACTTATCTCTGCTAATTTTCCATCAATTTTAACCCCCTGGGGAAGGGAGCTTGGTAGTGGGCAGAAGAATTAGGTGGGGAAGATGCTCGAGGTTCTATAAGATGTGGTTTGTTTGGAAGTTCCTTTCCTTCCCCCATGTAAATTTGCATATATATTTCAGTTTGTTTCCAATGAGTACATTTTTTTCAATGCAACCATTACTAAGCAGTAATTAAATTGGACATCCATTTTTTCCCAAGATTTGGAATCAAGCATACCATGGTTGGGATACTAGGGAAAGTATTTATTAATAATATTTAAAAGTTCATAAATTTGCTTTGATGAAACATTAGCTCAAATTTCTTTTAGTAAATTTATTAATTACTACGCACATGCATTTCCCCTAATCTGTGAATTTGGAGTAGAGAGCCTTTTCCTCTCATGGAGCACAGAAATACAGTGTTTCTAAGTCACATTACAGTTATGCCTGAGTTAACACAGCAGCCTGACTTTTAATATTTGTTTTAAGTCTAAGCACAGACCTAAACTACCAAGTACTTCTTCTTTTTTTAATATAATGGTTTATTTTTGTTTTGTGTATTTCAGACATCATTTTTCAGTTCAATTTAGACATATTCCTCTTTCCCTTCCCCCCAGCCCACCCCAGACCATGCATTCTGCCATAAATGTCCTGCATCTTTCTCTTAGTCTATTTTATGTTTAGGAATTCACAGTTTCCTCCTTTAATTTTATAGTACTCTAAAATATGAATACATACCTTTCACCCATACACAGTAATTACAATTACAGAGTCTGAAAATAAGTGGTGGGTGGATTCTAGAGCCCATTAAGTGATTTACATTATAACAACATAGTTGCTTTCAGATAAAAAGAAATATAACAATAATGTTGTACAGATTGCCTTTCAACTGGGGATTTGGTGTTAGCATCCACAAATGAGGAAACCATTCACCATTTGTTTCTCTGGGACTCTGTTATTTCACTTAGCATAATGGCTTTCTGGGACTCTGTTTTTTCACTTAGCATAATGGCTTTGAGTTTCATCCATTCACCTGCAATGTTCATGATGTCATCTTTCTTTACTGCTGAGTAGTACTTCATTGTGTAGATGAAGATATCTCTCAGAATTGTGCTCCCAAGCAAGGGATGCACTTATTTTATTAAAATAATAAAACAGGAACATAAAAAAATATTTCCAGCATGAAATGTAGAAGCAGAAGTTAGGTCAAACCTTTATCAGAGAACCTTGCCCTTTGCTCTCTGGGCCTAGCATACATCACACTCTTAATTTTTCTCATTTCTCACAATGACAAAGTCATCTACTTTCAACATTTCCATATGTAAACCATGTGTATATACACTGATATACTACTACTGTCTTGGGTGGAGGCCAAGGAAGGGTCCTGAGGGATTAAGGACATATGCCTAGGTAGTAAGTGAAGTAGTATATGACTAAGTAAATTTGTTCATAATATATATATAGATCTACATATATATATATATTATAGACACTCTCTATCTTTACTATTTCTGGTTATATATAACTGCATTATTCCTCTCCTCCCAGTAAGGAATTCTCCTCCCCCCATCCCATACATGGCTACATACTAGTTTTTGTACTCTCTGTATTTTCAAATTGAAACATCCATATCTAAGATTTCAAAGCTTCCATCCAGCTATGAGAATGAGCATGTGACACTTGTTTTTGGTTTTGATTTCTGAGTCTGTGTTAACTCACTCTCCATGATTGCTTTCAGTTTTATCCATTTATCTGAGGAATTTATAATTTCCTTTTTCTTATGAGCTGAATAATATTCCATTGTGTGTGTATGTGTACCACACCTTCATTAAACATTCATCAGTTGATGGCCATCAAGATTATTTTCAATTTCTGAAAAGGTCAACAATGAACATGTGTATACAGGTATTACTATATTAGGGTATAAAATCTTTTCGATATAAGCCTAAGAGTGCCATGGCTGGATGAAATGATAAAGCACTTTCTAGCTTTTTGAGGAATTTCCACAGTAATTTCCATTGTGACTACACCAGTTTGCACTCACACCTGCCCTGGATAAAAATTCCCCATGGGGCTGGAGAGATGGCCTAGCGGTTGGGAGCACCGACGCTCTCGCAGAGGACCCGGGTTCGACCCCCAGCACCCACATGGCGGCCGAGAGCCGTCTGAAACTCCAATTCCAGGAGAACTCCAGTTCCAGGGGAATCCGTCACCCTCTTCTGACCTCCGCGGCATAGCACGACACGGGTGCACAGACTTTGCATACGAACAGTACATTCATACACATACAGAAATAAATAAAATTAATAAAAAAAATTAAAAAAAATTCCCCATTTTCCATATCTTCTGCATCAATTATTTCTTTCTTTGATCTTAGCTATTCAACTATTATAAATTTTTGGTGACATTACACTACTTAGGTTTGTGTTTTTACAGATTGCAAACCACCTGCAATTGTGTATCTCTAATTCTGTGCATACATTTACTAATTATCATATATTAAACGTACATGTATTCCTGGACTAAAAAAAAACTATCTTTCTTAATGATGACATAATATAGTATTTTATTGTATAGTTCAATTTTAGACTTCTCTTTGCTTATGAAGAAATTTGTACATAATACCTCTGGTCACTAAAGTCTCATGATATTTATTACAATTTAGTTTTAAATGGTTAATTAACAAAACCTTTTTTTAAATTTTTTGGTCTTTTCGAGACAGGGTCTCCCTGTAGCCCCAGCTGTCCTGGAATTCGTTCTGTAGACCAGGCTGGCCTTCAACTCACAAATATCTGCCTGCCTCTGCCTCTCAAGTGCTAGGATTAAAGGGGGTGCACCACCATGCCCGGCCAAGAATATTTTTTAACAAGGAGTGTTATTTCTTCCTTTCAAATGCCTTAAAGTGGAGGAGTTAAAAACTGGCACTTGCTGGGGTTGGTGGTGCACACCTTTAATCCTAGCACTCAGGAGGCAGAGGCAGGTGAATCTCTGTGAGTTCAAGGCCAGCCTGGTCTACAGAATGAGTTCCAGGAAAGCTGGGAATACAGGGAGACCCTGTCTCGGAAAGACAAAACAAACAAACAAACAAGCAAACAAACAAACAAGCAAACAAACAAACAAAAAGACCTGGCACTTAACGTTATATGTGGTCTTCTTGGACATATCAAACAGTCATTAAAGTAATTGTTTTGATGGTCTTTTTGAGATAGGGTCCCCCTGTAGCTCTGGCTATCCTGGAAGTTGCTACATAGACCAGGCTGGCCTTGAACTCAACATAAATCCACCTGAGTTTGCCTCCCAAGTGCTAGGATTAAAGATGTGCACCAACACACTCGGCCAAAGTAATTTTTTAAATATTTTTTTAATTAATTTATTATTTCTTATGTGTATGAGTGTACTGTCTGCATGTAGGTTGGTGCACCCATATTGTGCAATGCTGTGGAGGTCAGAACTGGGCGTCAGATTCCCCTGGTCCTGGAGTTAAAGACAGTTCTTAGCCACCATGTGCGTGGTGGGAATTGAACTTGGGTCCTCTGCAAGAGCAGTCGGTGCTCATAACCACTGAGCCATCTGTCCAGCCCCTAAAATAATTTTTAAAAGTCCTCTTAAAGGCATGAGAAGTATACAAGAGAATGGATACTATACTAAAAATCCCCTGCTTTTTAACATTACTTTTATAAACAGAAAGTTTTGACAACTAATCTGCAAATAAGCAATAAACTCATAATTGCAAAGAAGTCTGTCTTTTTTTGTTATGTTTTTAATACAAGGAAAGGACATATATTTACATGCTTTGTACACAAACCTGTGGCACAGTTTAGAGACTAAATTAGTTATTGTTTTTTATTTATTTTTATTTATTTATTTTTATTTTTAATTGTTATTAATCTTTTTTTCCATATGTCATACATCATTCCTCAGTCCCCTTTTCAATATAAAATTGTATCCATATAGAACTAATATAGTAAGGTGTCAGACAATTTTTTTTGTAGTTCAAGTGATTGAACCTAGGGCCTTGTGTATAGTAGGTCAGTGCTGTTCCACAGAGCTCCATCCCAAGGTGCTTTTTCATCTTTTGAGAAAGTATTTCACAAATTTGCCGTAGTTCAACTTGAAGTAACTATAGCCACAGTTGGATTTTAGCTTGTGATTCTCCTGCCTCGGCTTCCCAATTTAATGGTATTACATGCCTGCACTGTTGTGCTTGGACTTCACACATTTTTTAAGTACACATGAAGTTTCAGAATATGATATGTGTTTGGAAAAAGGGGTTATTGTTTATATCAGACGTTTAAGCAATGTCTCTCTGATTTAGTGCCTTTTGAGGCTACAAAGATGCATTGATAGTTAATTATGTAATCAAATATATACTCAACACAAATAGAACACTGCAAAAGCAAATACTGGAATTTGGGGGATGTGTGATATATTCATGAATATCAAGGACTGCAGGAAGCAGATAATACTAAACATTCTTTTACTCTGAGGAAGCTGGGATACTATTGGACATTTTTGAGAAAACTAATATGGCTGGACCTCAAATTTTAGTGGTGGCCTCTGGAAGGAAACAGAAACCAGGTTGACTCTTCTAATAAACTTTAAATCTCACAGGAATTCTAGGAAAAGCTGTATGAATTCAGCCTCAGGAAGGCTGAAATGATAGGTCATTAGCATCCCAATGTAGCACCAGAACACAGTCATTTTAACAGAAGCCTTCCTTCTCTCAGCTGCAGACATTCATGGCAAGTCACTCTGAGGTTACAATATTGACATATATTCTCTAATTATTAGCTTATTTGTCTAATATTAACTATATGATCTTGGAATTGCCATGTTCAAATTATTAAAGGAGAGTCTTTGATTCCCATGTGCTTCTGCTTCGGCAAAGTTATTCATACAATGTCACAACTGCAAGAGTGCCAGGATAAATTATCGTCACACTATGGGCTAGGCCCCAATCTCTCATCAAATCAGTCCATATTAGTTACTTTTTATGTGATAAGACACCATGGCCAAAGTTACTTAGAGAAAGAAGAGTTTATTTAGGCTTATAATTCCAAAGGAAGAACTCAAAATGGCAAGGGAGGCATGCTGAGAGCTCACATCTTCAAGCAGAAGCAAGGTGGCAAGTGGGACAAGGCTCTGAAAGTCTGCCCCCACTGATTTGCTTCCTATGGTATGGCCACATCTCTTGAACCTCTGGAGACAGGAATACCAACTGGGGCCATAGATTCAAATATGTGAGCCTATGGAGTCTTTACTTGGTTAGGGAGCTGCAAAAATATTTGGGTCACAATTTATTTATCTAGGCTTGTTCCCTATGGAGGTAGCTTTGTTGAAGAATGCTCCTGTTTATGAGAATACTATGAAGTTGATTATGTAGTTTCCATTAGTTATTGTTACCTTAATCTGAGGTTCACAATAATTTCTGTTGGAAGGCAATCCTGAAGTATATAAGCTTGAAGAAAGAAACAAGTGTATTCCATGAGAGGCTTAAAGAAAAGTAGATAAAAGTTCGCTTCAAACCTCTCATTTTGGAGAGTGCAGACTGTCTGAGGACATTTATGGCCTTAAGAGATTATAGTGAAAAAGGTTGGAAAAGTCACAAATTGAGCAGGATGTCTTCAGAGCACATTTCCATTTCTTTCTTGAATGTGCATCTTATTCTGAATTCCTGGGGACAACATCTTCATTTACTTTTAACCAAACCAATTTATAGGGAAAAATGGAGAGGGTTGCACTTTACAGAGAATGTCATCTGAAAAAGATAAATGATTAAACTATTAAGGAAAAGAGTTGCGGTACAAAAAGTAAACAAAAGATGATGTCAGAGACTGTGGACAGATTGGTAAAAACAGAAGTCCTCTCTTCATCCCTCATATTCAGTTTTCTTTCCTTACAATATGAATGAGTTTATTCTGAGCTTTTTTTGTTTCTGCCATTCACACAGTACAAGTATGGCTTCTGCCAGCACTGTAATTTTGGTAGTAGGCAGTTTGTTATATCACATAATTAAATAAGTTCTGAAGATGCAGTTTATTTTCTTCTCCTCTATAGAAATCACAGTAAAGATTAGCATTGATTTTTAAGTAAAATGTGTAGGGGCTGGGGAGATGGTTCAGCAGTTAAGAGCAGTAGCTCCTCTTCCAGAAGCCCCCGGGTCAGATTCCCAGCACCCGCATGGTAGTTAACAACTGTCCATAACTCTTGTTCCTGGGGATCTGACACCATTTTATGACCTCTAGAGTTACTGCACAACATGGGTACACATACATAAATGCAGCCAATATATACATAAAATAAAAATAAAGAATTTTACAAAAATAAAGTGTAAAAGTGCTATAGGAAATAAAATTATTTCAGTTGCTAACAGTTTCTACATTAAAAGAAACTAATTTTATTCCTTTGAAATGTCTTTAATCACTCTATAGTTTAATACAGAATATACCTCCTATTTCCAACACATTTAAAACCACTATACATCATGTAATTTTGCTCTCTTGTTACCTTCCACTTAAAAAGAATTAAATTCTCTCATAGAAACTAAGAATTAAGCAAACAAATGAACATAACAAGCAACATACTTATCTTCCTACTAGATAGAAACAAATATATAAATAAAATCAATGAGGCAACAGCAAAAAAGAAAATTAATTGAAGAATAAATCCAAGATTGAATATAACATGTGTGAAATACTTTACACAGGTAATAAAGAATCCAGGCAAAGATAAATCATTTTTATACAGTGTACTATATAACAATAAAACATTCACTGAAATTAAACTGGGATCCCTGAATATCATTCACTTAATTTCCTAGGTTTTTTGTAACAATCATTGCAAACAGAATGACTTAAAACAACAAAAATATAGTATCATACAATTCAAGTAAAGAGTAGTTTTATTGAGCTTCCTCCAAAGGCTCTAGAGAAGGACATCCCTTGCCTATTCTACCTAGTAGCTTTCTTTGGCTTGTGGTATAGCCTGAGTCCAGTCTTTGCATCCATCTTTACCTGGTTTTCCTTATCTTTGGATCACTCTTCTGTCTTTTATGAGGACATTTTAATTGAATTTGGGGCCCACTCTCATTCAGTATCAATGTTATTGTGATCTTTATATGAGGAAAGACAATATTTCCATGTAAATTCTTATTATGAGTGGATAATTCTCAATCTACTGTGATTATATACAGGAACTGTGGTGGCTTGAATGAGAGTGTCCCCCCCATAGGCTTTAAGTATTCAGACATTTTGTCTCCAGTTGGTGGCACTGTTCTTGGAGGTCTTAGAAGGTGTGACCATGCTGAAGGAAGTATGTCATTGGGGGCGGGCTTAGTGAGTTTAACAAGTCTTGCGGTCTCCAGTATCTTTCTGCTTCCTGTGCTCATTGTGAGATGTGACCCTCGGCTTGCTGCTCCAGCCCTGGCCACCATGCTTCCTGCCACAATGGACTCTGATTCCCTGAAACCATCAATCATAACCTCAAATAAACTCTTCCTTTTATAAGTTCCCTTGCTCATGGTGGTTTTATCACAGCAAAAGAAAAGTGACTAATACAGGGACCTTAACCTTAAATCTATTGAAATAACAAACTAAAGGTTAATTCTGTCCAGGTAACAGCATTACTATTTCAGGAATAGTTGAAAATTTAAAAATTGTTAACTATATCCCTTTTAGTAAAAATCACATTTTGGTACTGTCAGCTCTCATCAACAAAGATTCCTCTTGCAACAGAGGTCAAAGGATACAAAGAGCACAAATGTCCAAGGTACAGAGAATAAGAGTCTACAGAGTGTGTGTCCTTGGACAGGACTCCTATATTAAGCTTCAGCCACCCAGGGCTCAGACATTATTGCTGAAGAGGGGGCAGAAAGAGTGTAAGAGCCAGGAGGATGTGCACAACCATATGAACCTACAGCAATGATATTAGCATGTTCAAGACCAATGCAAACTCAAGCAGACAAAAACTGAGCATTAGAAGTGTTTAGAAATGGGTAGCAGGCCCCAATCTTAGCCAAAGAACTAGTGGGCACCAGTACTTCTGGTTGAGGAAGAGCTGATCTTTAAAGGAGCGAATCTAGATAGGCTAACTAGACAACAGTGGATTAACTTGCACCAAGGGACATCTGGGGACACTAACTTGACTCAATGGGTTTTAACCTAAATGACAGAATACATGAAATTCAATTGCGGTGAGAGCTGTGGGAGTTTGCCAGTGGGGAGGGAGGTAGAAAGATGATTAAGATGTTGTGTATGAAATACACAAAAATTCAATGAAAATATACAAAAAATATTTTTCTGGCCTTGCTCTCCTTTTGAAGCAAACTTTGTATTACTGCATTGTGAGAGGTAGCTTATTATGATAGCTACAGTTGAATACTAGTTTCGACTTTTCATTCTTATTAGTCTCCCTTTCTATGATAAACTTGGTTCAGTCAGTGGACTGCTTTACTCCTCAGTTTCTTCATATGTGAGTTTGAAGATATCTACCTATAAAACATATTCTCTTTTTTTATGGTAAATGTTAGTAATCTGGGTGTTAGTATTACATTCCTCTCTAGTGATTATTTTACCAAATTAGTAATCGTTCCTCCTCAATTCTAGAGAAATTTTAGCATTTAAATATTTCTCTTTTTTTCAAGTATCGCAATGTTTATTGATAGATACAAGTATATAAAATCAGGGCATGAACATGATTTGATAAATTAAGTAGACTTAATTTCAATATTATAATAGGGGGACAATTCAAATTCTCACCATTTGTTTCACACCCACAAAAACCACTTCAAGGGCATTAACGATCTCTCAAATCTGATCAGTTTTGTGCAAGTAAATCATGTTTCTTTTTAAAAAGGCTTGTGCACTTGCCTAGGCTCAAGGATATTGAAATCTAGCACATAAAGCCAATCACTAGAGGTAGAAATACGGGCAATATACTATTATGGCAACAATGATCAATTACAGTAAAGGATTTTCTGTAACAACCAAATTTATAATCTTTTTTTTTAAATTTTTTTTTTATTTATTTCTGTATGTGTACGAATGTATTGTCTGCATGCAAGTCTGTGCACCCGTGTCGTGCAATGCCGCGGAGGTCAGAAGTGGGCGTCGGATTCCCCTGGAGCTGGAGTTCTCCTGGAGTTGGAGTTTCAGACGGTTCTCAGCCGCCATGTGGGTGCTGGGGACCGAACCCGGGTCCTCTGCAAGAGCGGTCGGCGCTCTTAACCGCTAGGCCATCTCTCCAGCCCCCCAAATTTATAATCTTAATATTGCAACAACTCAAGTATTACTGAGCAAAGTGCATTTCTACAGCAGTCAGTGTTGCTATTCTGTTTTCTAACTTTAATCACCCTATGGTATCTGCCAGCAAAGAAAGTCCTTGCAATAGACTGCCTCTGCTTGAGCACTTGTGATGTAATCATTGCATGCTGCTAATATACTATCTAAACCTTAAAGATACTCCTAAAATATTTGATGGTAGACTATGATTAAGACATTACACTACAAAAACTCCTTATGCAGAAGGAAACCCTTATTGACGTGCTTCTGCTTTAAATATTGTGCCCCCAAATGAAGTCCAGTAAGCATGTGTCCTTGTTCTGTCTTGATCCCCCTGCATTGGCCTCCATGATATTTATGAGGTAATCCAACAATGGCAGTTCATATTCTGAGGAGGCTTAATTCCCATTAGCTGCTTAGTTCACAAGCTGGGTATCTTAGGAGTCCTCAGTCTACATTGGAAGGCCAAAAAGTAAAAAAGCTGTATCTCATGTTTTTGAGGAGTGCCAAAAGCAGTGGCATCCACAGAGTATGTGTGCCTGCCTGTAAGAATTGAAGATAGGCCAAACAACGGTGCTCTCTTTTTTTTTTTCTTTTTGTCTTTTTACTAAGATCTCAAGATTTGTGTCTGTATTACAGTTTCTCTGGTCTTATTTATTATTTATTTCTGGTTGTACTTTCCTTCTGGATGCTTAAGGCCATACACATAGCCCAGATTAACCAAGGTTTTGTTTTGTTGAGGTCAGTTGTTGAGGATCTGGTCCTGAGGGGTCACTTGGGTTTTTTTTGGGGGGTGGGAGGGTGGGAACCCCTTGCTTCTTTCAGCTCCTCATCCACCAGTTCCATCCACATGAGGACAAAATCAGGTCTTGCTTGACCAAACTTCCTTTTCTGAAGGGTGAGCAGACATTCCTCTTTATAGATGGGACACTGGCTGAAGTCTCCTTAGTGGCTCTCTAAGACCTCCCTGAACAGGAAGAATAGTGACTCACCTCTGCAGGTCTTTTCAAGAGATGCCCCCATGCATAATCCCCTAAGAATTGGTTGACCTCTGAGGGCAAGGAACAAAGTTCTCCCCCAGTTTTCTCGGCCAAATTGGTAGGGATTTCAGGTATGGTCGTTAAGCACTCAGAATGGCTAAGTTGCACCAGCCTGTTACATTGCACCTGTATTAACATTATATCCTTTGGAAACAGACTGTATGTTATTTCTATAGCATATTTCTTGATTCACATCTTTCCATTTTAATCCCATATTACTCTAAAATCTGCACACATACCCTCCATCATATACTAAAATTTCAAGGCCTGCGTGCCTCACCTTGCAGGGGTCTCTGCTCCCGGCTGGCCCCCCTGCCCACCGGCCTGTACCTGCACTCCAGCTCTCTGCTGTGGCCCAGCAACAGCCTCTATGAAACCCAGGCTTATTTCTTATTTTTTTTATAAATGTATTTAATCACCCCAGACATTTTAAAATTACCTATTCCTTTTCCTTTCCTGTGTATGGATTCCCATGTCAAATCCATTGGAACTGTTGTAATTCATTGTAACCTGCCATATAGGGATAGTCAATTGATGCCGGGTTCTCTCCAAGAGCAGCAAGTGATCTTAACTGCTGAATCCTTTCTGCATGCCTAAGATATTTTCTTCAAATATTGAAGAAAAGAGATTCTAAAGCTCTGTTGCATCACTACTTATTGAACCTAATGTTTATGTGATCCTAGGCATTTTTCTCATTTTCCTATTATAGCTGACTTCTGTTCTTACTACAGTTATAATGAGTTCTTTTTTGTTCAGTATCTAGTTTAAACAAATTATACACACACACACACACACACACACACACACATTCTCTCTTGTTTAACAATATTAAACAGAGTTGCCGGGCGTGGTGGCGCACGCCTTTAATCCTAGCACTTGGGAGGCAGAGGCAGGTGGATCTTTGTGAGTTCAAGGCCAGCCTGGTCTACAGAGTGAGTTCCAGGACAGCTGGGGCTACAGGGAGACCCTGTCTCAAAAAAAAAAGACAAAAAAAAAAATATTAAACAGAGTTATGACTTTCCAGCACATATATTTAATCATACTGATGATAAACTGCTATGAAAATAATTTTTTTTTGTTTTCTGCTAATGGCAAATATTTAAAATTCTTGTTTTTTCTTTTTCTTTTTGGTCTTTTCGAGACAGGTCTCCCCGTAGCCCCAGCTGTCCTGGAACTCACTCTGTAGACTGGGCTGGCCTTGAACTCACAAAGATCCACCTGCCTCTGCCTCCTGAGTAATAGGATTAAAGGCGTGCACCACCATGCCTGGCTTAAAATTTTGTATCAAATATTACTAGCTGGCCATATCACAAGTCATTTTCTTACTATGTATTCCATCAAAGTGTATTTTCTGCTGTATACATTTATATGTATGTGCACATACTCTGTAATCATCTCATGCTCATGTGTCTTTCTCATTTAAATTTTCATCTCTTCTGGAGAAGGGACCCAGTTGCCCATTTGTTCCATGTTGGCTGATACTCTTTAATTTATAAAAGAAAAAGTGTTATTTGATGTGTATATTAACCCATCATCAATAACCTCTTCTTCTCCAAGAGGGAGAATGATTTTGCATTAATCTTTTACTGTTTTGTGGCCATGCATTTTTAGCTAAAATCAGAGCAAAAGAATGAAATTAACTTATTCCATATGGGAATGAAGCTTATTGTTTTCATTTCTGCCATATTCATAAGCTACAGACAGCATTGCATGGTTTACACAACAGTGTTTTTACAGTTGCATAGTAAATTATTGAAATGGAATGTTTACAAATTTATTTGACACCGTAAAAATCTATGTGCTTTGACAATAATTCCCAATTTGTCATTATAAATTGCATTAAGCCTTGCACATAGCATGGTGCATGTGTGATTTTGAATGAGAGATCCATTATTTATTCATATGCCTCAAGTAACGATTATGAAAGAAAAGAAGCAATGCCATTTTGAAATTATTCTTCAAGGCCAAGCATGGCAGTTCTCACTATGTAACCCTGACTGACCTGGAACACTTTAGTTGGACCTGGTTTTCCTCAAACTCAAAGAGATCTGCTTGTTTCTGCCTCCTGGGAGCTGAGATTAAAGATGTGCATTTTTATGAAGATGCAAAGAAATGTGCAGCAATATATCCTTGTCAAATAAAGAGTCTCAAAACATGACAAAACAATTACTGTTTTGAAATATAGTATTAATGTAAGAGCTGGCGGAATGGGAGGAGAAGTGCTGTGAGATGCTGTCCTGTGGACATGATGAGGCTGTTTGACTTGTTAATTCACAGTTCCTCTTCTTCTATGCACAAGATCAAGCCAGTCTAAATTTTAGTGCAGTGAGTGACGCCCTACCCCTAGGTGAGGAGCTATCGACAATTTTTGCATATAGAGGGAGGAAGATTCTGTTTTCTTGAAAGATTTGCCAGGTAGTAGGTTTGCCATAATCCAGTGGATGGTTCCACACTCTACATATGTGTGCCTCATAAATAGGTCTCACGGCAACATATGAAAAAAATGAGGAGGACATTAAGATGGAAGGGGGCATTTTGGGAGGATCTGAGGGAAGTTAGGAGGAAAATTAGGGCCAGACATGATTAAAATACATTGTATACACATACAAAATTCTCAGAGAATAAATTAAAAATATAAAAAGATTAGTGTAACAGAATGGTGAGAATACTGAATTCTTCTTAACATTTTTTAATAAATAGCCTTCCAGCTTGGAGGGGTATTTGACCACACTCAGAAACTTGGCTTCTGCTTTGCTTAGGATCTATTTTTCTGCAAAATCTATGGCAAAATGTCTGTTCACTTCCTATAGATGTTTTTTCCTTAGCTAATGTTTCCATACATGTGAAAAAAGGGAAAATAATCTTTCAGAGTTTCTAAATGTGCAGTTATTTGTGTTTCCTCCTGAGTATTTTCCTTGATATTTTCTTCCATTTAGATATAAAAATATTTTCTAGCATACTAGCAAATATGCATTTTAACATAATCATTGTAATGAACATAGCCAAATCTTGACAGCAGTAAAAATTAGTAATAGAAGCACTTTCTCAATTATGAGTGTTAATAAGTATTTAAGCAACCTGTGTTAAACTTATTAAAAGCTTGGCAAAGCAGCAAACATTACTTAGAACTTTAATATAAAGAGGTTAGTACAGATCAATACCTGTAGAACATTTTGCAGGTCTACCCTTCTAAAATGGAATAATGAAGCTAGTGTTTATTATGTAGAAATATGAACAGTATTTAAAATTGCAAGCAACTCTCAGAGGGAGCATCATGGGTAATATTACTAAAGTTGTTTTTTTAACATGGATAATTTGACTTTGCTTTAACTTTTTAGTACATAATTTGTTTTAGAGTACAGTAGTAATTTTACAAATAGAATAAAAAATCCTATATTCATTTTATTTAAATCTACTTAAATGCCTGCTTTTAAAATTTTGTTTAACAATACCAGTTGGTATCAACAATGTACAAGTTGATTTTACAAAATTGCTACTATACATATTTAAGTGACCTTAATTTTTAAGCCAGTGTTTAGTAGCTCAAAAAATCACTTTTGACTTAGGCATATCCCACATTCTGCCTTATAATGGAAGGGAGCGACATCATATATTAATTTAGAAAATAATTAGGTGTTGGGACCTGTGAGAGATAACTCAGCGGTTAAAAGCACTGACTGAGCCGGGTGTGGTGGCGCACGCCTTTAATCCTAGCACTTGGGAGGCAGAGGCAGGCGGATCTTTGTGAGTTCAAGGCCAGCCTGGTCTACAGAGTAAGTTCCAGGACAGCTGGGACTACAGGGAGACCCTGTCTCGAAAAGGACCAAAAAAAAACAAAAAAAAAGCACTAGACTGGCTTTCTAGATTGACATTGCAAGGTTTTTGATGAAATGGTTTCATGTATTTCTGTATCCCCCCCCACCCCTTTTTTTTTTAACCCATGAGTCTCCAGAGACAGGTATGAAATCCATATATGTGAATACATTAGGCAGTAAAGATTCATCACAATTTCCAAATTCAACCATAATGCTGTTTTGGTGACTTATATGCATTAACTTGGGAAGCAAACTTGAATTTACATTTATTAAATCATCTTATAAGTGGCAAGAGATGCTACAATGTGATACTGTACAACAGAGAAATGTATGAGAGAACATTTGTGATGTGCCAATCCCAAAAGTTTTGTTATACAGTTTTTATGTAAAACAAATTGTGGGACAACAGCGATTATATTTCATTTAAACTCAGATGCATTACAAGTTATTTTAATCAGAGCTTAAACCAATGTTGTTTATATACCACATGTTTACTTTACTTACTAAGTCCTTAAAACACCATGTGTCCTATAGACAGAGTCCTGGGCAAAACTGCGATACTTTTTGAACTCATGTCACTTAAATATGATTAGATCGAATATACACCCGGTCGTAACCTCTCCTCCCGCCTCCCCTCCCTTCCCTTCCCATTTCTCCTTTTTGGTTTCTGTGTTTTTTTTTTTTTTATATTATTTGTGTCTATTATTGCATCCCCTTCCACGAAGAAAATTTATATCTGGGTTATTGGTACTACCATCCACATAGAGGGAACAACCATTTGTAGTTTGATTGTTCTGAGGACCGTGTATACTCAACTTAATAAGTCTGTCATAGTCCATCCATTTACCTGACAAAAGTTCATGATGTTGTCCCTCTTACACGTGCATAGAACACATATGTACTAACATGTATCACATGCTTTCTCGATCCACTTTGCGTCAGTTGAGGGGCACCTGGACTGGTGTCCAGCTTTTTGCTATTGTGAAAGGAGCTGCATAAAACAATAGCTGATGCATGTATCTTTGAATAAGTTGTGTCTTGATGGTTATATATGCCAGGAGGGTATGACTGGGTCAAATGGAAGGCTTCATTTGTGAGTTTCTTAAAGGGTTTCTCCACACTGCTTTCCCATAGTGGCGTTACAAGTTTAAATTCCCACCAGCAAACTACGGAAAAGATTTTGTATGTCAACAGCGTCCAAATGTCACCAACTCTAACAGCTGAGAAAGAAAGATACAGCTTTGCAGTGAGTAGGATGTACCAGAAAGAGTGGCCAACTGAAAGGTATGACTCCGTCTGAACATTGAAAGAAGAAAAGCCTCAGATTGCTACAAACTCAAACACCCTCCCCTTCACTGGATCCTACTTGTAACAACTATTTATAATGAGTCCTAACGAAACTTCTTCTAGGTGCCGCAAGGTTTTAACTATGAGAGACTTTTTGCCTCCCACCATAGAACAAGGAGAAATATGATGATGATGAGGTCGCTTCTCCAACTGTAAATGGAGACAACTATTATAGGGATCAAAGGCTATTCCTGGACTAAGACTGTTCAAACCCAAGGAAAGAAACAGCCAGAATAAAACAGTCCAAGATTCGTAAGTCCAATGCCTCAGAGAAAGTAGACGTTTTGCTCTCATCCACCTTGCCCCTATTTTCTAAGCCTAGGGAACAATTGCAGGAAAGAGGGACATGGTAGAATGTAAGGCTTGCGATTGGATTGAATGGTGAAACTACAGCAATGAGTAGTCTGGACACTCATTTGATCAACTATGAGTTGAACATACAAGACCCCCCCCCCCCCGCTCGGATTGGTTGGGGCTGCGGGGGTATTGGGCCAGCAACAGCCTGCAAAATTGGTTTACATGAGGATCTTGTACTCATAAATTATCAATTATTCTAAAATGAACAAAAAAAAAAAACTGCAAAGATGCAGGGACCCAGTTATGGGCAGATGCATGATCGGAAGATGGGGTGGGGTGGGATGGGGGGAAGGGAAAGGGAAATATGCTGCTGATGAAAATGAATGTATGAAAAAAAAAAAAAAAAACCAAACATCAATTTAAAAAAAAAAAAAAAAGCACTGGAACTGGCTCATTAAAGGCGACCAAAGTTCAGTCCAACCACTGATACTAAAAACCTGTAACTCATCCGGAACTCCATTCCAGGGAATTCGAACTACTCCTCTGACTCCTAGACATGATGACACGCATTAGCAAAAACTCATGCAAGCAACACACACATTTACACATAAAAATAATAAATAAAACTTAATAATTAGGCTCATTCAAGTGATGACCAAGCTTTTGTGGTATTGTTTTAGTTGGGAAGCTAACATTAAGATTAATAGTGTTCATGGGCATATTTTTTTTTAATACAATCTTATTTATTTAATTTTCATCTTTTAAAAAATTCTTTTTTTTTATTGTTAGTTTTCAGATAGTCATTTTTTCAGTCAATTTGACATATTTCCCATTCCCTTCCCACGACTCCACCCCAGATAATGCATTCTTGCCTAGACATTCCTGGCATTTTTCTCTCAGTCTTTTTAATCAAATATTATATATATATATATATATATATTAATTTAGTTTTGTGTATTTCATACAATAGATCTTAACAAACTTGGCCTCCTTTCCCATCTTCGTCCCCCACATCCACACCAGATTTCATGCACTTTGTTATACATGTTAAGAGCTGGCCTCCCTTTGTAGGAATCATTCCTGAGGGCACTGATAGGAGGAAATTATCCTATTCTCTCAGTCTTTTTAAAGTTTTTCTCTTCAAAGGTTTATTGTTTTCGGGAGAATTTAACTATATCAGTCCATTCTTTGAACCAGTCCTTATGTTGTTCTTGTTTCCTCTCAATTGTGTTGCTCCAAAATATTCCTATATAAACGTCATATATGTACAAGAATTATATCTTCCAGGAACAAACTGTATGTTAACTCTGATATATGTTTAGGGGTTCACATTTTTCCCTTTAATTTTATATTACTCTAAGATATCAATATATACCTTCCACCCATATACATTAATTATCATGTCTGAAAGTAAGTGGTAAGTTAATTTGAGGGCTCATTAAGAGATTCACATTACAACACCACAGTTGCTTTAAGATAGAAAGAAATATAACAATAACTTTGCTCAGCTTGCCTTTCAATTGGGGGATTTGGTACTAGCATCCACAAATGAGAGAAACCATTCCCTGCTTGTTTTTTTTGGAGGCTGTGTTACTTCGCTTTGCATAATGGCTTCTAATTCTGTCCATTTACCTAAAAAGTTCATGATATCATCCGTCATTACCACCCAATAGAACTCCATTGTGTAGGTGTACCACATTTTTATTATCCACTTGTCGGTTGAGGGACATTTGGCTGGGTTTCAGCTCTTCACTATTGTGAAGAGAGCTGCAATCAACATAGATGTGCGTGTATCTTTGCAGTAGAGTCTTGTGGGTATATACCCAGGAGTGGTATGGCTGGATCAGGTGGTAGGCTCATTTTGAGTCTTTTAAGGGTTCACACTGCTTTCCACAGGGGTTGTACGAGTTTACATTCCCACAAGCAGTCGATGAGTGTTCCCCTTTCCCTACAACCTCTCTAGCATTTGGTGTCTTTTGCTTTCTTGATGTTAGCCAGTGTTATTGTAGTGAGATGATATCTGAAAGTGGTTTTGATTTGCATTTCCTTAATTATTAAGGATGTTGAACACTTTTTAAGATGTTTCTCAGCCATCTTTACTTCCTCACTGGTAACGTCTCTGTTCAACTCCATCTTTTGAGTGAATCATTTGTTTTCTTACTTCTTTGTTTTTTGATTAGTTTATATATTCTGGATGTTAGTGCTCTGTCAGATGTATCACAGGTGAAGGTTTCCTCAGAAACCCACAGAGTGGGTTTTTTCTTCACTTCCTTGATTGTTTCTTTCACTGTACAGAAGCTTTTGCGTTGATGAGGTTCCACTTGTCAGGTGACGCCAGCATCACTCTAATACCAAAACCAGACAAAGATACAACCAAAAAATAAAACTATAGACCCGTCTCATTAATGAACAAAGATGATAAAATTCTCAGCAAAATACTTGCATTGAAGGTTTCCTCCCACTCTGTGGGTTTTTGTCACCAACTTAATGGCTGAGAAAGAAAAGATACAGCTTTGCATTGTGTAGGATGTACCAGGAAGTGCCAGCAGAAAGGTTGGCCTGTCTGAACATTGAAAGGAAGAAAAGCCTCAGACTGCTACAGGCATCAAACCCCTCCGTGGATCCTACTTGTAACAACTATTTATAATGAGTCCTAATGAAACTTACCTTCAAGGTGCCACAAAGTTTTAATATGAGAGACTTTCTTATCTCCCCTCCATAGAACAAGGAGAGATATGATGCTGATGAGGCCATTCTCTAACTGTAAATTGGACCCAACTGTTATAGAGGTAATCTCTTATAAAACCAGTAAAACTGCCTTCTTTAATTGACTAATAGACATAGGAACTGTGAAAAGGATTATTCTCTATTCAGAACCAAATGTAATACTAAAGTCTCCTTAAGCTATGCACCTAAGCATAATATATTAATACAGGAGAGCTCTGATATCAGCAATGGATTATTCTACCAAGGAGATGTTGGCCAGGGCATCCAAGCCCCCCCCCCAAAAAAGGGAAAGGCTTCTTGCCTGTAAACTGGGATACCTGCAAGAAGAGAGGCAATAAGGCCCTGCTGTCGAAGACNTTATAAGCCACAGTAAGACCCTGTCATATTTTACAGAAAAAAATGTAATTCATAGATTAACATACCATCCAAATATCTGTGTCTATACCAAAGTAACCTACCATAACAATTAGTACTGTTTAAATATCTATATATCTAATTGCCTGTGCTTCATTAGTAGGATTGAAAGGTTATTCCTGGACAAACTGTCAGCCCATGAAAGGAAACAGCCAGAATTGACCAGAGTCCAAAACGACAGCTCCAGAGAAAGTAGACTGTTTTGCTTCTTGTCCCCCCATGCCCATTTTCTAAGCCTAGGGAAAAATCTGCAGAAGAGGGGGTGTGGTATAATGTAAGGGCTGTGATTCGGGTGAATGGTGAAACTACAGTGGGAATATAGACTGGACACTTATTTGATCAATTTGATTGAACATACAAGTCCCCCCCCCCCCCCACAGCTGGATGGTGGGACCCTTGGGCTATGTGGGTTTGGGCACAACTGTTTGCAAATTGGTTTTACATGAAGCATGCTTGTACTCATAAATTATTACATATTGTTAAAAAATGACAAAGCTCCAGAGAAAGTAGATGGTTTTGCTTCTCTTCCACCTGCACCCCTTTCCTAAGCCTAGGGAATAATCTGCGGAAGAGGGGGCATGATAGAATGTGAGGGCTGCCATTGGGGTGAATGACTAAACTACAGCAATATAGTCTGGACACTCACCTGATCAACTTGATTGAACATACAAGCCCCCCCCCCCAACTGGATGGTGGGACCCATGGGCTGTGTGGGTTTGGGCACAACTGCTTGCAAATTGGTTTTACATGAAGGATGCTTGTACTCAAAAATGATTACTTATTGTTAAAAAATGAAAAAAAAATAAAGAAGTAATTAAAAAAGTGAAAAAAATAAAGAAGTAATAGAAAAAAATACTTGCAAATAACACACAGACCCACATCCAAAAGATCATCCATCATGACCAAGTAGGATTCCTACCAGAGATGCAGGTATGGTTCAACATATGTAAGTCAATAAATATCATAAAACGCATAAATGGACTGAAAGACAAAAATCACAGGATCACTTCAATTAATGCAGAAAAAGCCTTTGAGAAAATCCAGCATTCCTTCATGTTAGAGTCATAGAGGAAAAAGGACCTAGAGGGAACATTCCTCAACATAATCAAAGCCATATACAACAACCCACAGCCAAGATAATCCTAAATGGAGAAAAGTTAGAAGCATTTCCCTTAAAGGCAGGAACACCATGAGGCTGTTCATAATCAGCACTTCTCTTCAATATAGTACTTGAAATGCTTGCTAAGGCAATAAGGCAAAAAGAGAAATTAAAGGAGTACTAATTAGAAAAGAAGTCAAACTATCCCCGTTTGCAGATGATATGATAATTTAGCTGAGGGATCCTAAAAACTCCACCAGAAAACTCCTAGAAAGAATTAAGAGTTTCAGTTAAGTGGCAGGATACAAAATAAACCTAGAAAAATCAGTGGCCGTTCTTTACACCAACAACAAGCAACTGGAGAAAGACTATAAGGAGATCTTCCCTCTCACAGTAGCCTCAAAAAATAAAATAAAATAAATAAAATAAAATAAAATACCTGGGAACTAGCCAGAAGCAGGCAGATCTTTATGAGTTCAAGGCCATCCTGGTCTACAGAGTGAGTTCTAGGATAGCTGGGACTACAGGGAGACCCTGTCTCAAAAAGACCAAAAAAAAAAAAAAATACCTGGGAACAAACCTAACCAAAGACACCAATGTTCTCTACAAGAAAAAAAATTTAAATCCCTCAAGAAGGAAATTAAAGATGACATCAAAGATGGAAAAACCTCCCATGCTCATGGATTGGGAAAATTAATATAGTAAAAATGTTCATTTTACCCAAATTCAATGCAATCCCAATTAAAATCACCATGAGTTTCTTCACAGACTTAGGGAAAAAGACCTTAAATACATATGGAAAATCAAAAGAGCCAAAATAGCCAAAGCAACCCTGAGCAAAAAATGCAATACGGGGGGGGGGGGTCACCTTACCGGACTTCAAGATATATTACAGTGCTTTAGTCATAAAGACAGCCTTGTACTAGCATAAAATCAGACTCCTTGACCAATGGAACAACATTGAAGATCCAAACATGAGCTCATACAATTTCAGCCACCTCATATTCAATAAAGGGGCCAAAAAAGCTCATTGGAGGAAAGATAGCATCTTCAGCAAATGGTGCTGGCAAGACTGGATCACAATATAGAAGAATAAAAATTAAACCCATACTTTCACCCCTACAAAAATCAAACTCCAGATGGATCAAAGACCTCACGTGAAACACAAAACTCTGAAGGTGATAGAAGAAAAAGTTGTAATAATCTACACAGACATAGGAGTAGGAAAAGACTTTCTAAATCAAGAACCAGCCACGCAGGAAATAAGGTAAACAGATGACAAGTGGGACCTCATCAAACTCATGGCATATATTTTATCTTTTTATGTGACATAGAAGTTCCATGATGGCCACAGGAGTTTGTCCACACAAGTGATGTATAAATGTTTATGTAATAGTCATCTATCATAGTTAGAAATTTGTGTATATATGTATGTATGTATGTAATGTCTAGCAGCAAGTCCATGTACACTAAATGTATTTCATCATGTAACATTAACTACTAACTATCTTGAAATAATGTACATTTTTGCATTCATATATATTAAAATCTGTATTGGTAGAAAATAATTTTTGTCATTTGAGATACATTAAATTCATACAAATCAGTTTATCTTAATCTTGAACATTTTTCTGTTTTTTTTTTTTTTTTTTTTTTTTTTTTTTTTTTTTTTTTTTTTTTTTTTTTTTTTTTGTTTGTTGTTGTTTTTTTTGAGACAGGTTCCCTGTAGCCCCAGCTGTCCTGGAACTCACTCTGTAGACCAGGCTGGCCTTGAACTCACAAAGATCCGCCTGCCTCTGCCTCCCAAGTGCTAGCTGTGACTAAACACTGACCAAAAGCTACTTGGGGAAAGAAAAGATTTATTTGGGTTACAGGTCAGGAGCAGAGGCCATGGAAGAAAGGTGTTTACTAACTCGCTGTTCCTGTCTTGGTCAGCTACTTTTCTTATATTGTCCATGGATGGCACTACCGAGAGTAGGCTTGTCCTGCCTATATTAATTAACAGTTAAGAAAGTCCCCCACAGATGAGCTGGCAGACCAGTCTGATTAAGGGGTTTTCTCAGTTGAGGTAACTATTTTGTGTCAAGTTGATACATCTAAGGAACCCAAACACATATTAGAATTTTGATGTACTTCCTTTATGCTTATGGGACTATTACAAAAGTGGTTTGACACTACAGAGGATAATTGCAGCTTACACTAACCTGAGATACAGATATCCCATTGCCATTTTAAGAAATAACTAAAAATATAAGCTCTAATTAAGCAAAGATAGAAAATTGTTTATTTCCAGGGGCTGGAAGATGGCCTAGCGGTTAAGAGCGCCGACCGCTCTTACAGAGGAACCGGGTTCGATCCCCAGCCCCACATGGCGGCTGAGAACCGTCTGAAACTCCAATTCCAGGAGAAACTCCCAGCTCCAGGGAATCCAAGACCCTCTTCTGACCTCCGCGGCGTTGCACGACACGGGTGCACGGACTGCATGCAGACAGTACATGATACAAATCCAGAATAAAAAAAAAAAAAAAAAAAAGAAAGTTGTTTATTTCCAAAAGTCCAGTATATTGCTAGATAATGGTATAAGAATAAATTTTTGTATCTAAACCTCATAGGTGACAAAGAATTTTGCAAGACAGAACTTTTACTTGACAAATGATAATGCATTCATTTCTTTTTTTTTTTTTTTTTTTTAGGATTCCTGGGGGGTGGGATTCTTCTTTTATTTTATTTTGTTTATTTTTTCAATCTTTAAAAAGTATTTTATTAGCAATGCTTTCTTTAAGAAGGAACATAATTACATAAAAAAAAACTATATAGGTTGGAGAATCTGGTAAAGAAAGTGAATGGCAAACTCACATTACAGCAAAAGTGACAAATTTCACATTACGTTGAAGCTTGGTAGCAATATCGTTTTGTCAGTATATAATATTCAAAAATTATAATATACATATAGAATTGTGAATTTACATTCTAAAATAAAATTACATAATTTTTAGTTTGAGAATTATATCCATTTAGTTATTGCAGTACTTTCTATTTCTTTTCCTTTTTTTAAATTAATTTTTATTGAGTACATTTCATATAACATTTCTCAATCAAATCTAGACTCATTTCCCCATCCATGACCACCCCTTACGTTCTCCCACTTCCTGCGAGAGCTCATGAACTCTGTCATACTTGTTAAGTCCTGTCTTGCATCTTTTTCTCAGTCTTTTATGCATTCATTTTTTAAAGGAAGGAGGGCATTCTTCCTTATTCTGTACCTGGAAAGTTTTATTTTGTAGTTTTCTAAAACTAATTTTTAAATTTTTTTATTTTATGTGTATGAATGCTATACATGCATGTGTGTAAGTACATCAGTGTTGTGCAGTGCCTATAGAGGACAGAAGAGGGAATTGTAGTTATGGATGATGATTAGCTGCTGTGTGGGTGCAGTTCTGCAAGAACAGCCAGTACTCTTTTTTTTTTCAATTTTTTTTTTTTCTGTATGTGTATGAATGTACTGTCTGCATGCAGGTCTGTGTCGTGTCGTGTCGTGCAATGCCGCGGAGGTCAGAAGAGGGTCTCGGATTCCCCTGGAACTGGAGTTCTCCTGGAATTGGAGTTTCAGACGGTTTTCGGCCGCCATGTGGGTGCTGGGGATCGAACCCGGGTCCTCTGCAAGAGCGGTCGGCGCTCTTAACCGCTAGGCCATCTCTCCAGCCCATGAACAGCCAGTAC
The DNA here is from genome assembly GCA_009823505.1 of Rhizomys pruinosus. NCBI lineage: Eukaryota > Metazoa > Chordata > Mammalia > Rodentia > Spalacidae > Rhizomys > Rhizomys pruinosus. The sequence goes on along the minus strand of VZQC01007794.1, from coordinate 956,430 downwards.
TCTTAAACACTGATCCGTCTCTCCAGTTCCTATTTTGTAGATCATTTAAAATAAGGAATATTGTATAGCACAATTGAATGAATCCTTGATAAATTTGCATAAGTTACAGAAGATCACTATGAATGTGCATTTTCTACATGGCGCCATGACTTAAAGGGAAAAAAAATGTCAAATGTTTTTATGAGTCTACATAAACCATATTAATAGCACTAGTTTTCAGCTTTCAAACATTTTAACCTACTACAAAGGTGCATTGTTCTTGGGAAATGCCCCTGAAACTGTCTGTCTGGCATGTCTGTCATCTCAGCTGGACTTTTGATAGGAGCTGGATAGCTGAAAATTCAAAGTTAAGATGCCATCTTGCACCTGGAAAGCAGGTACTCTGTGTGGTTAATTGAAAGAAGATCTATGTGCACTAGATAATGGCATTTGTTCTATAACCCTAGGTGTTTGACTGGTGTTTGGTAATGGACAGCTAGCTAATTTGGGTAGATTTCCCACATAGCCAGCCAAAAAAAAAAAAAAAAATCACATCAGGCAGTTTGAACCTTACAATCCTCTGATGTGATGGAATACATATGGGCAGAATATAGAGAACAACATAATGTTACATTGTTCTTTTACATGTAAACCAGCATCAGGTAGTTGGTTTTGTAGCCTATAAGACTCATGTGACATTTGAACCTTCTTTTATCACAAATCAACCCACTTCTAGATGTTGTATCTATTGTACAAAAATCCAGTGTTGATAAAAATATTCCGATTGTCTCCAACACTCCATGTGTTAGAGAATGCCTTCCTTAGTACCTAGCAGATTTGTAATTTTTTATATATGGTACTATATACTTCCTTTGATGGCAGCTTCCTAGTTAGTTTCATAGGGATGCTTTCTTAAATATGTATATTCAACATTCATTTATGATGCGGTATTAAAATGTGGAGTGATGTAAACAGACTAAAAATTACATTACAAATTTCCCTATGTGAATTAATACTTGTCTTATTTGGAGAATAACAGTACACTGAAATAGTTCCAGTACTAAGTATATATTAAATATGAATTATTTTTTATTTCATATTGAAAATGTGTAAGAATTTTATAGTGTGTTAGTACCCACCATTATGAGCGTCAATTAAAATGGCATAAATTTTAAGTGTAAGTGAAATGTGACATCGGCCTTTTGATATTGTTTGACCTTATGATATACTTTATATTATTAAAATATGACATTGCTTACTTATTTATTATTGTTTTCTCCTAGGAGCAGAATTTAGGATGTGTTATGATCTGTCACTTTTTAGTTTTTCATTAATTCCGTTATTGACTATTATATTTTCAAACTTTTAATAGACACATAAAATTCATATAGATTTATTGAATACTATGTGACATTTCAGTACATGTATGAAATGTGTAATGATCATATTAGACTAATGGAAATATACCACACTCCAAATATTTGTTATTTTTGTTGAGGTCATTAAAATGTTTTTCATTAGCTATTATGAAATATATAATTGCTGGGCGTGGTGGTGCACGCCTTTAATCCCAGCACACATTTAATCCCAACAGAGGCAGGCAGATCTCTGTGAGTTCAAGGCCTGCCTGGTCTATGTAGCAAGTTCCAGGCTAGAAGGGGGCTACAGGGAGACCCTGCCTCAAAAAAGACAAAAAAAAAATACAAAAAATGTACTGATATACAACATTGGAAATCATTCTCCTTATTTAAGTCAAGTTGAATTTTATTGCTTTTATACAAGTAATAAAAATTCATGTGTTGAAATCAGGTATCTTAATTTAATAATGACCACATGTTGATTCAAATATTCACCATCATGAATTTTTTCTTTCTAATGAGCTTAAGAGTTAAAAATAGGCATCTGTGAATGAGTTGAATTTGATGAACAAGAACGAATTCAGTACACACCACTGATACTTCAAAATAGGAATTTCTGAGTCATCAATATGAAAGATGTCTTTAGTGCTGTGATTTTAACAATGTACAACAAAATGATATTTTTGGATAATTCTAATATTGTTTATTATCTAAATTTTCTTGCTCTTTTGATAGAACATAAAATGAGTAAATAGAAGGAAAACGATCTCCCAATAGTGCCTTTTAAGTTAAATATAGTCATTGGTGACATTTTTATTTCTTTTAAAAATACTATTTTATAGTCAGGCATGGTGGTGCATGCCTTTATTTTCAGCACTCAGGAGGCAGAGGCAAGCAGATCTCTGGGAGTTCAAGTCCAGCCTGGTTTACACAGTGAATTCTAGGACACCTGGGGCTACAGGGAGATGCTGTCTTGAAAAAAAAACCAAAAAAATATTATTTTATGAGTATGAAAGTGTGTGAGTGCATCCAAATCTTATAACGCTAATGGAGGTCAGAAGAGGGTGTTGGATCCCCTGGAACTGTAATTACAGATGGTTGTTACTTGCCATTTTGTGCTGGGATTCAAACCTCAAGTCCAATGGAAGAGCAGTCAGTGCTTTTATCTGCTGAGCCATATATCTAGCCCTATATCTAGCCCTGCCATTGGTGACTTTTAAGTATAATAATTTTTACCTGATTTTCATTCATGAGAAGAAAATAACCAGTTTTAAGTGAAATACACTAAAATGAAATATATTTTACTACCAAAAAGATTTAACTATCTTTTTTTAATAAAATATTTTTATTGCCTCAATATATATTTACATACATAAATATATATTTTACTACATACATGAATATATACAAACATAAATACACATATCACCTGAGTTGAGGGATTTTTAAAATTGTTTTGCGAAAAGATGTCATGTTTTCCTTAAGGAAGTGTTTGAAGGCTCTCTTCCCTGGCAAGCCCAAACAACCATTAATCCTGCCCCCATGCTTCACACTGGGGACCCTTCCTCCCATGGTCATCTAAATGAGGTCCAGCAAGCACATGTCCTATTCTGATCACCCTGCACTGGCCTTCTTGACACAGCCTGGGTAGTCCAATAATGGCAGTCCACACTCTGAAGAGGCTGAAATCCCACCAGCTGCTCAGTCCACAGGCTAGATATCTCAGCAGTCCACATCTGGAATTGAAGGTTTGGAGGATTCTTGGAGAGACATGAGTCTTCAGTCCATATTGGAGGGTTAAAAAGCTGTGTGTCATGTCTTCAAAGAATGGCAAGAACAGTGGCAGCCACAGAGTAGATGCACTTGCCAGTAAGAATTGAAGACAGACCAAACAACAGTTCTCTCTCTCTCTCTCTCTCTCTCTCTCTCTCTCTCTCTCTCTCTCCTTTTTGTCTATTTACTAAGATCTCTAGTTTTATATCTAAAGTACAATTTCGCAGGCCTTACTGATTGTTTATTTCTAGTTATACTTTGCATTTGGATGCTTAAGGCCACACAATTAGCCCAGATTAACCAAGGTTTTTGTTTTCTCAGGTCAGTTGAGGATCTGGTCCTCAGAGGGCAACTCGGTTTTTTTTTTTTTTTTTGGGGGGGGGGGCGGCTGGCTCAGGTCAGCTTTTCGTTTACCAGTTCCATCCACTCAAGGACAAAATCAGGTATTGCTAGACCAGGCTTCCCTTTTTGAAGCATGGGCAGACTTTCCTCTTTATAGACGGGACACTGACTGAAGTCCCATTAGTGGATCTCCAAGACTTCCCTGCACAGGAAGACTGGTGACGCACCAGTCTTGCATAGTCCCCTGAGACTTAGTTGACCTCTGAGGGCAAGGAACAAAGTTATCCCTTAGGTCCCTCGGCCAAATTGGTATGGGCATTAAATATAGTCATTAAGCACCCACATAGGCTAAGTTACACCAGCCTGATACATCTCACTTATACTAAAATTGTATCTTCTGAAAACAAATTGTGTTATTTCCATATCATATTTTTGGATTCACATTTTAGCATTTTAACTTTATGTTACTCTAAAATATGTATACATGCCCAATATCCTATACCAAAAAATCCATAGTCTGAAAATAAATGGCAGGTTAGTTCTAGAACCTGTCTAGGTATTCATAATATAAGAGCACATTTGTTTTCAGATCATGAGGAATATAACATTAATGTTCGTCAGTTTGCCTTATAACTAGGTACTTGGTGCTAGCATCCACAGATGAAGGATACCATTCGTCTTTTGTTTTTCTGGGACTGTGTTACTTCACTTAACATAATATCTTCTAGTTCCATCCATTTACCTGCAAATTTCATGATATCTTTCTTTACTGCTGCATAGAACTCCATTGTGTAGATGTACCACATTTTCTCTATCCACTCGTTGGTTGTGGGGCACTTGGGTTGGTTCCAGCTCTTTGCTATTGTGAAGGGGGCTTCAATAAACATGGCTGTACATGTATCTCCGCGGTAGGATGAGTCTTGTGAGCATATACCCAGAAGTGGTATGGCTGGGTCAAGTGGTAGGTTCATTTTGAGTCTTTTAAAGTTTCTCCATACTGCTTTCCTTAGTGGTTGTATGATTAACTCCTATTTTTACAGGTCACATTTTTAGAGAATGACATTGGAATTTGTCAAATTAGTTTTACATTCTCCAAGAGGACCAATGGAAAAAGATCTTTTCAGATTAGGTATAGCTGTCCTGTGCTAAAAATGTTTGTGCCCATGAAATTAGTTTGATCTTTTTCTATTTAGCAATCATACTCCACAATTAAGAGTTGTTAATTATATGTTTTAGTATTGAACCTGGTAGGTTAAAAGAACTGTTGCATTTCTGTTGTGTAGTCATCAAATAGCAATTATCCTTCAACTGTCCTTACCCTTGTTACATTGCAACAAGATTCTTTTAGTACATTTTTGCTGCCTAACAGAATAAGATTGGATAGTACACAAATTGGGTTGCAAAAGGTTTATGTGCTGTTAGTATGTGTTAATGCCGTTTTATTTCCTGATTATATTCATGAACTTTATTTATGACAGATAAATTCTGTCAGCTGTGTTTCATTTCCAGGATTTACAGATTAAGAATGTGAATTCTTGGAGTAAGTCCATTTTAATAAAACTCCATTAAACTATAAGAAATTTGATGTCCTGTCACTATATTACTTAGCTTATGAAAATAAATATATTTTCTCATAGAAGTTATCATTTTATTATAAGTTTGACTGGTTACATCACTAAGCAGTCAGTTTTGGTAAATGTCCTAACATAATTATGTTCACAATTTCAAATATATTAAGATGTAAATGAAGTCTGGCTTTTGTTTGAATATGTGAAATGTTATTTTTCTCTCAATTTTCCCCTTTTACTATAGATGATAGAGCCTATTTTCATTTTTCTTCACATTTAAAATAATTTCCCCCATTATTACTATGGTGTGAGACCTTGTCTTATTTCTTTAAACAACTTTCAAAGGAGGTTGATTGGAAATACTCTTCTTGTCTTGCCCTATGGGCTTTAGACTAGATAGGGTTAAAACTATTTCTAACGACTATGTCCAAAATAATTTAGATAGCCTAAGAAATTGCTTTTAATGAATAAGAAACTTTGGGGCTTTGAGGAAAATAATGGTAGAAAAACTTATTCCATAAGGAGACTTTTCTGTGTAACTCCAGTGCTTACAAACTTTTGTTATAGTATGGAGTGTTTCTTATTTTATAAATATGATCAATATGAAAAGGCATATTTCCTTAGCTTGGATGTTTTAATGCATGCATTCTGATGGGTGGGGGGACTGTGTGTGTTTGGGAACAATTGTATGAATTGTATAAATGCTCAATGAAATTTTTTTTTTAATGTGAGCTTCATGAAACATAGCAGGATCTTTCCAGTGAAACTAATCTACAAAATAAATGCATACAGATAGAAAAGTGAAATGTATTCTTTGCAAATTTCTAAGGAAATTATAATCTATCATAGCATTGAAGTCATAACCATTCAGAGGCAAAGCGGGAAAATGGACACATTCCCCCTTTTCTGAACCAGGCGGAATAAGAGGTCAGCAAGTGTCATGCTTCAAAGGCCTTTCTACGAATGCCTGCAATGGCACTGTTGCATCAGATAGGTTCTTTATAAATGAAGAGAGATAGTTCAATACATGCATGAATGTACCACTATGCATCATTTCAAGGACATTCAAATCCTTAGTGCTACTGTATTTACTCTCATGTAGACAAACTTGAGTGCGTATAAATGTTTTTATTTGATTTAGACCAAATAAGTCATAGCCCATACACATCCCTATTATATTCTTCTGTTTTTTGTTTGTTTTTCACATTCTCTTTTGAATAGATGTGTATGTTGATAGAGGAACTATTATGAAGGTAATTTAGCTGAACAAATTATCCTTTAAAGATGTTAAAGCAATGCAGTTTTTCTTCACTACTGTTTGGAGATGTTGATTCCTGGACTGAATATCTAATATTGTTTTTGTTTGGTTAAACTTTGGTCTTATTTTTCCCCCTGGGGCTCTTTTTCAATCTCTAAGCCCATATAACATAAGTTCAGATACCACTGCATTGACAAACACTATGTGGGACATAGTAGTATTAAAATGCAATGATTTCCTGAAAAACCAAACATGACATTTATACCATTTTGAGTCTTTTAAATTCTCTGAATTAGTTGTTTTTTGTGTTATAATTTTACCAACTATCTGAATTCCCCAAGAATCTTTGAACTATCTATTTTATTTGATCTTCCAGTGATTTGGATTGTAGCATGAGATTACACATGGGAATAGAACACTATTAGAAAGAAATAAAATCTTTTGTACAGAACACATAACCTTCTACACTAGCCTTTAGTACTGCACAAATAGTGATAAACGGATGAAACGACTAATATTGGACTTCTTCACAAGAGACCAATTGTCTTTATAGCTTATGTGACTTTGTGTAGAATCTTCTAATTTTAGCCTAAACTTTTGATAGATAGTCGTAAATCTGAACAATCTAATAAAAAAATGGACATGTGACCCCTATATCCTCATATGTTTGTATTTTATTACGTGCTGCACTGCTCTCTCCACAAAATATTTAGGTTATTATAGGACTAATTTTGAAACTGAATATTTACATTTATGGATAAAGCATTGAAGTTTTAGGAAACTTAAGTATTGTCCTTTTATGTACGTCTGGAGGAAAACAAAATTCATTTTACTCTTTTAATAGAATAGCTTTATTTATATACTGTTTTTCTTATTTTGCTTTCCCTGGAGAGCTAGAAGTGGGAGAATCTTGCTTTATCTTGGAAGTAGAGTTAAATTAATCATTTGATGCCTCCATTTAAGATTTTCTTTGCTTTATTCATGCTTCTCAGTATTAGCACGTCCTTTAAAAATAATCACTTATGAATTTTAGTGTTCCCCAAGACTTATGTGTCGAGGTTGCATATCAGAGGTGTTACTTGGGGCTCAACACCACATAGACACTTATTCTCTAGGTTTGACCAGCTGTGCAACTTTGTAATACTCTCTACTTGTTGCAAAAAGAAGCTTCTTTGATAAGTGGCGAGAGGTATAATTGTAAAAAATATAGTAAAAAATTATATTGATCTAGGGAAGTGACAGAAGTAGCTTTATCTCTAGGATCTATGACCTTTTCTGTCATGTCACACAAATTCTTTTTTTTTCTCTTCTCTTTTTTCCCTTTTTATAACCTATCATTAATACCTAGAAACAATCATTATAACCTATCATTATAATCTTTTTTAAAAATACTTTTATTGATGATTTGTTTATTTAATTCATTATCTTTCTGTCCAATTTAGACACATTCCCCTCTCCCTGTCCCCACCCCACCCCTGTTCATGCCTTCTGCCATACATGTCATGCATCTTTCTCTCAGTCTTTCCAAAGTTTTTCATGACAGAGGTTTGTTGTTTTGGACAGAGTTTAACTATATCAGTCACTTCTTTGACCCAGTCTTTATGTTGTTGTTTTTCCCTCCCCTTTGCATTGCTCCAATATATGTCTATATAGCCATCACATATGTATCAAAATTTTGACCTCTGAGACTAAACTGCACGTTAATTCCCAAATATGTTTAGGAATTTACATTTTCCCCCTTTAATTTTATATTACTCTAAAATTTGAATGCATACCTTCTGCCCATATACAGTAATTAGAGTCTGAAAATAAGTGGTATGTCAATTCTAGAGCCCATTAAGTAATTTACATTATAATCACACAGTTGCTTTCAGATAAAAAGAAATATAACAATATTGTTGTTCAGCTTGCCTTTCAACTGGGGATTTGGTGTTAGCATCCACAAATGAAGGAAACCATTTGCTGTTTGTTTTTCTAGAACTGTGTTACTTCAGTCATTATAATCTTATAATCTATCATTAATACCTAGAAACAATCTAAACTGTATGAACTAATTGTTGCAGAAATGAATTGTGGGATATCTATACAATAACATGGAATGGGTTACAGATAACTTCAGCAAGCTGAGTCAGTGTTATATTTATGACAATGGAAATAATCTCGACACATTAAACTTCAAACTTTGTAATTCCACTCATAGTGGTTCTCCAGAAAAAGAAAAAAAATAGTTGTGAGGGAAATAGATAGATAAGTAGTGTCCAAATGTCTGACAGAAGACACAGGGGATTGATTGTCAATGAGAACTGGAGAATATTTTGGATAATATAAATATCTGCTATCTTGATTGTGTTGGTGTTTACATGATTATTAGTTTGTTAAGAGATGAAATTTCCAACATTCTGCCACAATGAAAAGGAAAGAAAACATTGTTTCCAAATTGTTATGCAAGCTATAAATGATCATTATTTTTTTATTGTTTGTTTTTACATTCTAGGCTTATTTTATGTCTCTCATAAGTTTATAGTTCACAATGAATTATTTCTTATTTCAGGGTTAATGCAGTATGACTTTGTATGTAATCCCTTAGTCAGATTTTGAGTAATCCACTGTATTCTTATGGTTACAGATGTCCCAATTCATGTTTAATGGCTGTACACTGTGCACTTTGTAAAACATGTTAGCTTTACTTGCTTCAAATAGATTTCTATCTTGGTTCTATGATCCTATGGTGGTGAGAGTGGACTGGATGTTTGGCAGGGTATATGTGGCAGTCTCAAGCTCCTGGCAGAGTCCCACCCCAGAAAGATTTCTATTACTTAGAAAAGATGTTCTGTTTTAGTGGGTCTGCAGTTGACCTACCACTAAAATAAATCACTTAGAGGATTAAGTAAAACACAATTTGTTGCCAACCTAAATAACAGATAAAATATTTTTATTTAATTTAAACTATGTCATGATTTTGGAGATATTTCTATACTTTTAAATTTTTAAGTGTTTTGTTTTTTGAGAATTTCATACATATTTACTATATTTACCTCAACATTTTGTGTTTTTATATATGCCTGTACTGTATATTTGTATTTACATACATATACAAGAGAATAAAAATGGTTTGGCTAGAGGTTACACAATATTTTACATCCTGAAAGAGAAAAATAGTAATGGCATGAGGAAAAAAATGAAAACAAAACAACAAAACCAAATTAAACTAAGAAAACAAAACAACCTTTCTTGAACTCTTGACTGTCATAATGATACATCATTTATCCTTTTATCCGCCTAACAGCAAATGAATCCTAGGTTCAAAACACTGGAGACTATTTCTAGGCCTTTTCTTCCTTTTGGCAAAAAATATTTTCATTTGAGACTTTTCACTGCCTAGTTTGTAATAAATAGGGCTATTCTCTTCCTCTTTTAATTTTATGATTATATCTTTTATGTGAATAGAAATAATTTTCACAAAATTAAACCAAAGTGCTATTTACTGTACAATTTAGAGAGTCTTGTATCTATAGTTGACTGACTTGAAATCAACAAATATAAATCATCCCCTTGTGTCAAGGAAATAATTTTCTGGATCCATTAAAAGTTCTGATCACAATTTTCATAATATTAGCTATAAATGAAATAAGTAAAATTTATAATTAAAAGGCAGTTATCAAAGGCTATATTTCTTAAGATTCCTACTATCTTAATGATGCTATAGAATATATTGTTCTTTGATGAGTTCTGATTTTTCCCTATGATAAATTAAATATGGTATATTGTTCTTCAAATGATGTCCCTTTCTCCTACTTCAAATGATGCCCCTTTCTCCTTCTTCTTTTACCACAGGGATTATTGAGAGTCTTTAGAGTAAATAACTCATTGCAGTGGATGACAACATGTCTCAGTTGAATACTAGCTCACTGCCAATTATTATTACAATTCCATATTGATTTTTCCTCCTTTACACTATGGAGATTAAATACATATTTATTTAAAATTAGCTTCTTACCTATTAAGGTTGTGACTAATTGTGAATAGCTGTCATTTAAAAATAGTTTCCCCCGATGATGAGGACCTTTTCACAGACCTGTACCATTACCTGAGCATGAGTAACTCTGGGGGGAAAAAACAGTTTCTTCAACAATCTTATGATTCTCAATGATAATTTGTTACAAGGATAGGCCTCTGATATGTTGATATGCTTTCCGTTAGGTAAATATGAAGTGAACAATTTAAAGATGATGTAATATAAAGATATACATAGTTTCAATATATTATGTGGACAGGGGATGTACCTCAGTGATGAAGTGTTTGCCTAGTATGTGTGAAGGCCCAAGATTCTATCCCAGTGCTGCAACATGCATGTGTATAAGTAGGCAGGTAGTGACTGCTTCATAGAAGTTTCTACTCATTTACATTTACAAAATTCTTAATCAGTATGAGATATTTTCTTAAGTATATGATTTAGTAATTTTAGCAACCAAAAGGAATAAGACAATTGATAAAAACATAATGTCTGACATTAAAATATAAGACTGCAGATGTTCTAAAACATTCCAAAGCATATTACCACCACTGGAATCAGTTTCCACTTAATCTTCCTAGTGATATAGCCCACATTTCTTTTCATAATTTGTTCAAATAACATCTTATCAAAGAGAATCTTTCTTTACCTTTACCTTCACCTTAAAAAAAAAACAGCATCTGGCACTTCGTCCATTTAACAAATGCTGTTTTATTTCACGGCACCAGAGCAGTGAAACTTACTTATCACTTATTTCCCCATTTGATGATGGTGAGCTATATGAGAATAAGAGTTTAACTTTGGTACCCATTAGATCTCTGTTACTTACATGGTTTGTAACCTGTAGGTCCTCAACAACTGTTTATTAGCTGAACAGAAGAATAAATGAAAAGATGAAAGAGAATGAATGGTGGGCCAAACAAGCCAGTATTTCAAGATTGAAGAAATCAAAGGGTAATGGTGTTATTAAGAGAATGCTGAAGAGTGGAGGAGTTGAGTTAGCAGAGCGAAAATATATGAGATAAATGAAGCTCATCAATTGAGGCTTAAAAGTATGTGGTGCCAGTGTGTGATCTAATGAGATCCTCTGCAGTGGGGAAGGAAAATGTGAAAAGAGGTCTGGGATTTAGGTGAGCTTCTTATGGCTGTCTACATTGACTCGGGCGTTAAATCAGAGGGAAAGAAAACAACTGAAAATTTTTAACCTGAATTAAGGCAAGATTATTGTCTTTGAAAACAAATTTTATCTTTAATGTAATGTACTAAGTGTATGAAATTACTTATATGCTCTTTTTTCTTAGTTGGGTTAACAACTTTGGCCATGAAGGTCTTGGACTCTTACTGGATTTGTTGGAAAAGCTTCTGGACAAAAAACAGTAAGAATAAATAATTAAATTATTTAGTCCATGAGCAAAAATTTTAAGCACAGCCTAATATTTATTTCCTTATCTACTTAGACAAGAAAATACCGACAAGAAGAATCAGTATAAACTTGTTCAGTGCCTGAAAGCATTTATGAATAATAAGGTAAACAGATTGCTCCCTGCATTACAAAAGAAAAGAACTTGCTTGATATTATGAAAGTATGAAACACACAAAATAGTGGATACTTATTCTATTTCTAAAACCATCTTTATATTGCAGATCACCATAAGTTTCATTTAAATATTATTTAAAATAGACTTTGGTACACACAAAAGTTGTTGGAAGATTTTCCAACCATGCAAACAGTATTAGTGGTGGCACACACCTTTAATCCAAGCACACAGGAGGCAGAGGCAGGCAGATCTCTGTGAGTTCAAGGCTAGCCAGGTCTGCATAGCGAGTTCCAGGTGAGCTTGGGCTACAGGGAGACCTTGCCTCAAAAAGACCAAAAAATAGACTTTGGTACACACGACAGTTGTTGGAAGGTTTTCCAACCATGCAAACAATATTAGTTATTTGTTCTCAAATTAGATGATAATTCATTCATTCTTTTCTGGTATCACTAATATTTCAGTGTCATAAGTTGAATATCATGTCCATACAGAGAAGTTTTATTATATTGAAGAAGAAAATTTAAGGACAAGGATATAGTTTGACTATTTATTATTTATTTATTTGACTTTTTGAGATACGGTCTTCCTGTAGCCACAGCTGTCCTGGAACTCCCCATGTAGACCAGGCTGGCCTTGAACTCACAGAGATCCGCCCCACTTGCCTCTGCCTCCCAAGTACTGGGACTACAGGCCTGCGCCACCACACCCAGCTGGTTTGACTTCTTTGCTAAGAATGTAATAAGATTAAGATTTTCTCTTCTGTTTGTGTTTAATCAATTCCAGTAATTTAATGTATATGAAAGGAATTTGTGAAACAGCATATTTTTGGGAGATGTATTATGCCATTTCTATTACAAAATACTGTTTGCAGTTTAGAAATTTTTTATAAATGATATGCTTTATAAACCTACACATAGAATAATTTTGAGTAATTAATTTGTTTAATTACATAATTACCTTTAGATGTTTTAGTAATTGCAAAATACTTAATAGAAATAAGTAATTATAATAGCCAGAAACTTGCTTACAAGTATAGCTGTTGGTAACCAAATATAATAACACTGTGTACTTAAGTGATATAATATTTTTCCTTCAGCATTTATAATTTTATATTATGTGTATCTTTTGTCCACAGGTATAAGCAAGGAATATTATTGGTTCATGTAATAAATAGATGGTTGCTAATGAACTTGAGACTCTTTCATTACATAAACTTTTAGTGCTATTTCTGGAAGGTTTTTTATTATTTATGTGTGCACATGTGCATGCACACAAATCACAACATGCATGTGGAGGTCAGAGGGACACCTTGGGAAAGTCAGTTCTCTTGTAAGGGATTGAACTCAAGTTGTCAGGTTAAGGGGATGTACATTCCCTTTTCTCCTGAGCCATCTTGCTGGCCCTTCTAGAAGTTTCTTATAGAAAGATTTCCATCTGTATTTTACAGAATTCCTCTATTTCTCTGCTTTTTGTTATTGGATACCATGTTCTTTGGGATCTAATGATTAACAATAATGCATTAACTGAACGTGGCTTCTCTGCAGTTCAGGAAAAATCTGTTTCTGCAACTGATGGAAATAATATAATGGAAACAGAACACAGTACCAGAAATCAAAAAATTCATTTCATTCTTTCCACTAAGTAGATTGGCCTTTGAAAAATAACTTACCCTCTGGCTAATCAGTCTCCTCCTCTGTAAGTGGAGCTATGGGAATATTTCTTCCATATTCTTATTGATTCATGTTGTCAACTATCACAGCTTTCTAGGATTCACACTAATTATAATCAGAACAGTCCTTAAAGTTGTATCAGAAGCGTTTCCCATAGAGCCCTTTCCTCACAGGTTGTACTTGGATATGTCAACACATATTTTATTAAGTGTTTAGCAGTTTTGAAGAACACAGTGATTTAATTTAGATTGCTTTAAACTAAATGTAAGTTTTAGTTAGGATGTGTTATAACTTGGATGCATATGTTCAATACATGAATAAATTAATTTTTTAAATTTTAGGCATATGAAACAATACATAAAATAAGCATTCAGAATAGAAAATATGCAGTGATGCATTCATTTTATGTAAGAGTAAATATTCTAAATCTAGGAAGGCAACTTTCATCTAGAGTGACTTAATGTTATTATTTTTTATTGTTGGGGTATAGGTTACTTATCAGAAGCTGTTTTTGCCTGCAAGTTTCATTATTTATTATATCCCCTCATAAAATCATAAATAAGAATTTTGGTGTGCCCCTTTTTCTTTTAGAAGATAAAATAAGATTCCTACTATTCATGTTTAGTACTTGCTAAATGTTTTCTTGTAATGTTCTTGAATGGAATGTTTTAATTTCAATATGGAACTATAAAAGGAACCAAACATTTTACAAGAAATCAAAGAAACACTATGTGATATAAACGCGAAAAAGTAACAGTACCTTGTTATAATTTTTTTTTTATCTCAGCCTAGTATGTTGGTGCACACCTCGAATCCCAGCACTCTGGAGGCTGAGCTCTGTGGGTCTCTGTGAGATCAAGGCTGGCCTGGTCTGCATAGTGATTTTCAGGCCAGCTGGGGCTCCAGGGAAACCCTGTTTCAAAAAGGCCCCTGCAAAAAATCCCTTTTAGGGCTTTATATATTGGTTAGCATTTGGGTATGTATGTGGACACACTTGGCTTTATTAGTAGAAAGTAAGTGTAATGGTATTTTCTTTGCCAAATTGACTTGGATATGTAATAAAATAAATGTTATCTATGTCTTTGGGTTCTTAAGATTTGCTGCTGCCTTTAGAGTGGAGGTATAGGAACAAGAAAATGGGAGAATCCACACCAAATTTTATTGCTTATTTCAGCAGCATATAGTATGCATTGGTGCTTGTTATTCCTTAACATTGTACTTTTCTTGTCCAGTTAATTTGTTTTTGTCTTTTCGAGATAGGGTCTCCCTGTAGCCCCAGCTTGCCTGTAATTTGCTCTGTAGACCAGGGTGGCCTTGAACTCACTGAGATCTGCCTGCGTCTGCCTCCCAAGTGCTAGGATTAAAGGCATGCGCCAACCACACCCAGCTGTGTCTACTTAATTTTTGATGAATATATATTGGACAATTTAACCATAAATTCCAGGCTTCTCTAAGGACAGCAAATGACATAGAGGAGTTTTAAATTACCATCATTAATGTGCCTTATGTGTTCTTGGAGGACTGACATTTGCCATATTTCTAGCAACTCTTTATTAAAATTTTACTCAACTGTAATGGAGATCATTTTTTATCACAGCCTACAAATTCTAAGACAAAGTCATTTAAAATAAAATATAAAAAAACCAGTAAGTACATTGAACAGCTATTTTATTTATTTATTTATTTATTTATTTATTTATTTATTTGAGACAGGGTCTCCCTATAGCCACAGCTGTCCTAGAACTCAGTTTGTAGACCATGCTGGCCTTGAACTCACAGAGATCCACCTGTCTCTGCCTCCTTAGTGCTAGGATTAAAGGCCTGCGTCACCATGCCCAGCCTAATTGAATGGTCTTTAAATAATTATTTCAGAAAATCACTGTAATTGTGGGTTGTTTTATATGTTCTTTAGTTATTTACAGTTTTAATGATTTTTTTTTATTTTCTTTAGTTTGGACTGAAAAGGATTCTGGGAGAAGAAAGGAGTCTTTTTCTATTGGCAAGAGCAATTGATCCCAAACAACCCAACATGATGACTGAAATAGTAAAAATACTTTCTGCTATTTGCATTGTAGGTGAAGATAACATGTAAGTATTACCATTTTATAAATTATAATGAAAATGATACTTGAGAAATTGGTATGTGTCTTCTTTTCTCTCTTTAAAAATATTATTTTCATTTTTGTGTGTTTCCTTGAATGTCAGTGTACCCGTGTGATGCAAATACTGAGATCAGAAAAGGTGGTCTGATTCACCTGCTACTAGAGTTATAGAGGTTTTTAGCCACACTGTGCGATCTATAAATCGAAGCTGGGTCCTCTGCAGGAGCAGCTACTTAACTGCTGAGCCATTTCACAAACCCCTCACCACTCTTTTTTAAAAGACAGAGTCTGTTTTAGTCACAGCTAGCCTGTAACTCACTATGAGGACTAGGCTGGCCTCAATCACACAGACTGCCTCTGCCTCCCAAGTGCTATGATTAAAGTTGTACCACCATGCTTAGTCTCTTTTTTTAACATAACAGAAAATTTTATTAACTGTTAAAAAATATTTTGTTGCTATTTTTAGCTTGGTTTTATTTTTCATTTTTGGGATATTATGAAATCTAGCTTTCCACATATAGATTTATAATGATGAATTCCTTTAAATTGGATGAATAGAATTTTGTATGGCTGAAGATGTTAATCAGTAGGTGTGGTAAAAATTCAGAGTTTTTTAAGCAGACATGCACAGATGAAGCAAACACACACACACACTGCTGACATTTTTCAGTTTGAGTATTGAATCAACTAGATGATTTTATGGTGGACTATTTTTCATAGTATTTACTTCATCTCACATGGTAAGTTATCATGAAAAAAACTAGCCTATTAATAAGGAAACAAAATAGTTGACAAATGTTGAGTATAATACACACCCACACATGTATACGTGTGTGTGCACATATGTAGGTATATAGGTATTCCAACCACAGCATTGTATTGGTGAAGATATACTTGATTTTATCTTACTATAGATATAATGTTGATTTATATGTAAATTTCTCATTTGGTGTCATTGTTAAGTCCACTTTGCTTTTTTTTTTTTTTTTTTTTTTTTGTCTTTTTGAGACAGGGTCTCCCTATAGCTCTGGCTGTTCTGGAACTCACTCTGTAGACCAGGCTGGTCTTGAACTCACAGAGATCCACCTGCCTCTGCCTCCTAACTGCTAGGATTAAAGGCGTGTGCCACCACACCTGGCACTTTGTAAAAAAACACATTCATTAAATTGAAATATAATGAGAGGGTAATAGATAATAAGGTATTAAATTGATGAACATATCATATAGATGTATGAAATTTATTTACAAATCAAATTGTTGGAAAATTAAGATTGGATGTCAACAACATGAACTGAACTATTTCTTCAGAATACTTTCTTTGAAAATAATAATGTTATTTTGACTTTAAACAGGGCCATACAAAGATATAAATGTGTTCTAATATGTTGACTACCTCTTTTCTGTTAGAGTTAAATGAGATATCCTGCTTAGTGCTACCTGTTTTCTTTGCAACTGTACCCATGGGCTCCCACATGTTCGGCAAACACATCTGTACCCAACATTAACTTTAAAAGATGAAAATTGATTTTAATGTTAAAATACTTAATACAGGAAAATATTTCAAATAATGCATGTTAGTTTTATCTATTTCAGAAAATGGGCATATTTTAAAACATGTTGAACACTATAAATAATATGTCAGCTTCGTGCATCTATTAAAAGTAAATGATGTAAAAATTGTAATGGCTCATTTAAACATCAAGCACTAAGGAGCAGATAGGCAAACTGAAGAGATAAACCTAGCTCATAATAGATGCATAAAAGTGGTTCTCATTTCTATTTTCTCTCTTATATATAGTCTAGAAAAACTTTTGGGGGCTATAACTGCTGCAGCTGAAAGAAATAGCAGAGAACGATTTTCATCAATTGTGGAAGGATTAGAGAATCATGAAGCTTTGCAATTACAGGTGAGATAGTTTTGTCTTGAATTGCTTAAAGAGTTATATTTAGAGTACATGCATAACACCAACTCATTTTCAGCTGGCATTTAAGTGGATTAGAATGTAAAAATAAAGTATCATGTTACTCACAGTTTTGTTTGTAAGAATAACAATGATTTTAAAATTAAGAAAATTGCTCTTGAAAGTGGACGTGGTGCCAGATACCTATAATCCCAGTCTTAGGGAGGCAGTCATATCTCTGTGACTTCTAGGCCAATTTTGTCTACTCATCTATTAAGTGCCGAGTCAGCAAGGGCTGCATAACAAGACTTTCTCACTCCTAAAAAAAAAAAAAAAAAATCATTTCTTCAGTATCATTTAATATGGTTCTAAATATTATCTTTAAAATCTTAATTTAGTAAATAATGAGAACTTGAAACCTTAGTAATGATCTGGGGCAAACAGTTCAGTTAGTACCGTCCTAACAAGGATAATACAGCTTGTGGCTCTTGTAGAAATGTAAGAAATAGGCAGGCATAGTGATAAAACATGGTCATCCTAATAGTCAGAAATCTGAGGCTGGAGGATCACAAGTTCCTGTCCAGTGTGGCTTAAATAGAGACACCTTGTCTCAGAATAGAACACATAACTAAAAAGCAAAAGAAGAAAATTCAGTATTCTCTTTGTGGCATTCAAACAACAATCAAAAGTCTTTCTTACTAACATAGAGGGAATTGGATTGCAACCCTTGTTTCAGGGGCCCCATGATAACTCTGTAAAGATATATATATATTGTTTCCTTTTCTGAAAGACTATTATGTCTTGAGGGGCGAGAAGTCATTTTTACTGCCCTTATTTAAGACATGAGCTTCTGAATGACATACAGTAATTTGCATATATCATTTTATTTAATGGTCACAACAAACCATCTTTATAAGTATTATTATGCATTTCTTCATATGAATAGGCTTTGTGAAATTAAGTTACTTGTTTAAGTTGACAGGTTGTAGGAACCAGAGTTTCACCCTGTTAAATTTAATTTGGCTTTTAATTTTATCAAATAATTTAATAATTGGTTTATAAGTATGAAATTTTCTTATTTGGTGTGAAACAAACACAATACATTTTTCCATATTTATTCTGCTATGAAGTATTGACATTTTTTGCCATAGTTTGAAACTGTGTCAGATTAGTTTATTTATTTAAAGAGACTCTCTACCTTTGTGAAACTCTGTTCTCTTTTCACATATTTAAGGACTTTTAAAAAGTATTTTCATACTTCAGCTATTGTGAGCATTTTTTGACAAACTTGTTTCTATGCTTTTAATATAACTTATTTTCTATGGCTTTAATATAAAACACATTAATCTTTAATTGAGATTTTCTCCAGTGTTTTCCATTTTGTAGTGCAATTTTTATTATTCTAAATTTGAGTCTCAATAAAATTTCATACTTCAACTGAGAAATTTAAATCTGCATTTCTAGATGTCTTTGTTCCTGTGCTTACCTAACTAGATTTCTTTGACACCTAAACAAATATATTAGTTTGTACCCATTTTTAAAAATTATTGAATTGTTTTATATTTCATACATAAAATTTTTTTTCAAACTTTGTTTAGGGGAACTGAATTATTTTATTGACATCAAAGTTTTCATTGTATTTTAGCCTTATGTGGTCAAAGTACATTTACATATTTTTAATTTTTTTCTTTAACATTTTCTTTCTATTTATTGTTATTTTATGGGTATAAGTGTTATGCCAGCATGTATACCAGTGCACCCATGTCAAGCATTGCCCAAGGAGGACCAAGGGGAACTTTGGATCCCCTGGAACTGAAGTTATGGATGGATGGTTGTTAGCTACTATGTGGGGGCTGGGATTTGAACCTAGGTCTTTCGCAAGAATAGCCAGTGCTATTAACAGCTGAACCAACTCACCAGCTCCTAAATTTTCTTTAAATGAAATTTTAGCCACAATTCTGTTTGTTATATATTATCTTCAATTTACTAATAAGGCCACATTGTTGCAGGGAAGACAAATAATCCAATCAGATTCACATATATGTTAAGAGTTAAAACTATGATTTGAACTTTTTTGTGCTACCAGAATTGCTCTACTGCCTCATTTCTCCATTACATTGTCACATACACATTCAAGTAACACTGCTTCTTTTTTTTTTTTTTTTAAATTAATTTTTATTGATGCTTTGTGCATTTCATTGCTTTTTTTTTCCAATTCAGTGTGCTGCGTGTGCCACGGTTGTGTCGCGCTGCGCGCGCGCGCGCAACCGCGCACAGAAAAACAAAACGACCAATCAAAGGAAGAACCACAGATTGGGCATTCTGCCATAACTGTCCTGCAAGACTTTCTCTCAGTTTTTTTTTTTTTTCATTTTGTGCTATAAGTGATAATCCAGAGTACAAGCATCCTTATGCAAAACCTATCTGCAGGACTGTTGTGCCCAAACACTACAGCCCCACCTCATGTGGGGGTGACAGGTTGTTTTTCAATCAAGTGTGATCTTTTTTTTTTTTTTCAACTATTGCGTAGTTAGTTTCACCATCCCCAGTCGCAGCCCTTACATTCTACCACGCCCCCTCTTCCGCAGGATTGTTGCCCTAGACTTAGAAAGGGCACAGGTGGATGAGAAGTAAAACAAAGTCCACTCTCTCTGGAGCTCGTGACTTGTGACTCTGGTCAATTCTGGCTGTAGTCTCCTTCAGTGGCTGACAGTTTGTAAAAAAGAAAGCTTTCGATCCTACATCAATGAGAACAAGCAATTGACATATAAGGTATTTAACAGCACTAAAGTTATTATGGTAGGTTACTATGACATCAGACACATTTTTGGATATTGTTAATCCATGATTACAATTTTTCCCCCCTGTTTAAATATGACAGGTGTTCTTACTGTGGATTATAACAACTAACCTGTAGAGGATGTAAGCTTGTGGCATCAGCCATGGGTTATTTCTCCAAGGGGAGAGCCAATAGCCAATTAGATTTGGGATATACAGGCACATGGCTGCCTCTGCTGCACAGTATTTCCAGGCAGGTGAGGTGTAGCTGGTGCTGACGGTGGAGTCTTGCTTGACTCAGGGAGACCCATATTTGCTTTATTGGTTTAGTGGCCTTTGGTAACACTCTCTGGCATTCCAGAGGCCATCTGTACACTTGCATGTGTGGTCTCAATACATCCCTCCCATGTTAACGTCAGGTCTTCGGCAGCAGGGTCTTATTGCCTCTCCTCCTGTAGGTATCCCAACTTAGAGGCAAGGAGCCCTTACCTTTTGTGGGGCCTTGGATCCCCTGGCCAACATCCACCTGGTAGAACAAAGGCTGTGGGGATAGCGCAGCCGTTAAAGGCTGAGGCTAAGAACCGTAACACTGCTTCTATATAGTAGTTTTACTCATAGAGAGAGAGAGCTGACATTTGCTGGCCTCTATGATGCTGCACTGAATGGATTGATAAAGTGGCAAGTGCTTCATAAGAAACATATGGAAGAATCAGAGACATCTTGCTAAATATTCAAGAAATTGTTGAATACTTATTATACATGCAAACATATGCAAACTACAATTTGGAATTTCCTATTTTAATGAGCTACAACAAATTAGTAGTTTATTATATTCAGAGCCTAGTACTCTCACAAGAATTCTGAAGTGGGTTTATTAGGAGTATTTAATGTGAATAAGAAAATATCCTGTTTAGTTCAAATATATATTCAGAATACAGAAATAAGAAACAAAACTTTAAATCTGTGTTTTAAAAAATATAATTAGTGCTGTATTTTAACATAATTACTTTTCTATTTTAGTAGTATTCTGAGACTTCTCAAAACGTTATTGTAGTCTCAGGAAGTAATTCTGTGAAAATACAGCACTAATTATATTTTTAAATAATAACTATATACCTTTCCTCCTTTTTGATTTCAAAATAGGTTATTAACTTCTTATAGATGCTTTCTGGCTTGCCTGTGATAGGGTTTTCATTATATTCAGTACTTTAAGAAACAGGTAGGAGACGATTCATATGTGCACATTTGCTTTTTCATTGACTTCCCTTTAGTGTAGTAGTGCTGCTTAGGCTCCTGCATGCTACCACCTTCATTTCACATGATTTCCAATTATTAATAGACTCTCATCTCACTTTTTCATTTTGCAACCCATGTCTGTAAAAGAATAATCTATACTTGTTTTCTTTATTTTCTAAATTACCTTTCACAACTCATCTTTCTTACAGGTCTCAAGAAAAGTCTATAATGATCCTCTAATTTCAAAATCCAATTATTAATTTCCTTTCTTAGCTCCTTGTCACCATTGAGCACCATCCTTGAAAATGTTGCTCTCTTTGCTTTTCTGGGCCCCATGCCTGCTCTTTGAACACCTCTAGTTCTTCTGTGTTGGTAATGTGTTTCTTCTTTCCTTTTCCTTTCTTTCTTTCTTTTTTTTTTTTTTTTTTTTTTGAACTGTTCCTTTTTTTCACAACACTTTTA
>VZQC01007794.1:892774-934306 GCA_009823505.1 Rhizomys pruinosus | reverse complement strand
TTTTTGAGACAGGGTCTCTCTATAGCCCAAGCTGGTATACCAGGCTGGCCTTGAACTCATAAAGATCCAACTGCCTCTGCCTCCCTAGTGCTAGGATTAAAGGTGTGTGCCACCATGCCCAGCTCTTCTTTTCTTACTTCCCAGGTATAGCTTCTGGATTTTCTGTCACCTCATTTATTAAAGTTTATACCTATTTATTATTTGTATCTATTTATATATTGGTGTACATATATTTAACCACATGTGTGTATTTTCATAAATATATACAGGATCATTTTCTCTGTGAATACTTTCTCTTGCTTCCATAGCTCCATATATAGCTATGTTTTAATTCCCCAGACATATTGTAAACTCATGTTTCCTTCCACATTCAAACTCATGTATTACAGTGCCTTACTAGATATACATAAGCAATAAATTAAAAACAAAATTTATAAAGTGCTGTGCCATGTAATATATATATATATATATATATATTTTTTTTTTTCTTCATTTAAACTCCACAGCAGTCCAGAGAATTGTGAAAGTATTATCTGATGAAGTGGTACTTAAAGTAGACTTTGAGAGAGAAGAATTTTCAGGCATTGTGATTTCTGGTAGAGATGCAGTATTTTGTTAGGTTCTGTGCTAAGAAGGACTTCTAGTATGTTAAAATGGAGACCACTATAGTTGGCCAAATATTATATAAGACATGACAGAAAACAATGCTGAAATTTACTTGAAATTTACTTATACACAGTCAGACAGTAAAATCCAAGTTTAAATGACCTTTAGCAATCATTTATGGAAAAAGAATATAGTTACCATGTGAGGGAGTACCAAAGCAGCTTCTGTTTTCAGAGACTACAATTTGTCAAAAAGCTGCCATGTCCTTGTAAGTCTTCAGGAGTCACCCAGAGAAGTATGTTAGCATGACTCATTTATTGGCTTGGATTAAATCCCACTCAGTGTACATGCTGTGCAATAACATGGAGCATGAGCCCTCATTCAAAGTGATGGTCTCTCCTCCTTTGGTCTCTACTATGTAGCTCCCTACTCAGTATGTGTGTACTCCAACACATGCATACAGCAAGACATGGATGCACTTACATACATGTAGGCATAACACTCATACATATTAAATAAGTAAGTTTTTTTATTTTTTTCATTATACGGAGTCAGTCACCAGTGAATATAAATATTCAGCGGTATAATTCTTATGTTATGAAAAGTAAATATAAGCAGTATTTTATTTTATTCATGGAAATTTGTATATTAGAAATATTGTATTCATATGCATTTGATGATCACACTCACTGTATATGTATACATGTTTCTGGGTGAATGCATGAGAAAATGTATTAATAGAAAGAATGGAATACATATGGTATAAAGCTTTTTATAACATAAAAAGCATTCCTGGGAAAATATCTGAAGCATTTATTTATTTTAACTAACACGCTTCAGGAGCTACAAACATTTGTCTTTTATCACAATTCATAGATCTATGGTGTACAATAATTGTGAACTCCAGGGCATTATAAGACAGATTATCCATATTTCCATTAGCCGTGGCAAATTGTGCTTTTAAAATTTTATTGACACTGTCACACGTTTGACCTTATTAAGTACTCTGTTGACATTAACAAGGTCTTTCTTTATCCTAGCCCAGCAGGAGTTAGGAAAAAAATACGGTTTAAGTCAAAATAAGTCCCTACCAAGAAACATAGAAATATAGACTGTGAGTTAATTAAGTTAAGAAATGAAGAAGCATTTCCAGGCAAAAGTACTTATTTATAATATATAGAGGAATGGAAGTAGAGGCATGAAAATTCATAAAATGTTCAACAGACATAGTATTACGCATCAAAAAGTACATGGAGAAGAGTAGTGGACTATGGAGCTAGAGAGAAAGCAGCAAGCAGATGATGAAGGGAATTTTCTGTACACTATGAATAGAGTTTAATCCTAGAGGTAAGAAAAATCCTCTGCAGGAGTTTGATCAGTTATCTGACAATAACTGTATCCTACAAAGACGACTTTCTAGAAGAGGACTTAAAGTGCTAGAATGAAGAGAGGAGGATGTTAAAAAGCCTGAACAAAGGATAAAATAGAAATATGGCAATGCCCTGAAATAAAAAAGAAATGACAGTGGTGTGGTAAGGTATGGATACTATGCCTAGAAAGAGCTACAAAATTAAGAAACTGGAATTCATAGGATGTAGTGTGAGATGGAATTCAAGATCTAAAGGAAAGGTGCACTTAATAGATGACTACTAGTATGTGTGGTATGCCTAAGTCAACTATTACACATCATGAAAAACTGTATTTGTGGAAATGCTTTTTGTACCATATTTAATTATAACACAGAAAATTTTCTCCATTATTTCAGTAGGTTTGAAAGCAATTTTAAAACGCAATGACTATATACTGATGTTGATACATTCATTAATTTGTACTTTTATTATTTCATTGTCTCCTGAAGGAAATACTTCTGTTTGTATAAATATACAGCTATAAGCCTGATTAACTTCTTATTGAAATATTCTTTTTACTTGTAGGATAGTCATATAAGTCATTAGGCTTGGATTTATTCTGGCAAAGTGTCCTAGCAGATAGAAAATTTTCTGTCTATTAATTTTGAATTTGGCATATACTTTGGCATGTTAAGTCCTGTCATAGTTGTAACCTAACAAGAATCATTCAAGCAAATATAGCAATATAGTACTGTACACAATATGCAAATATATGTTAGCCTATTGAAAGTCTTTAAAAATTTTCTCAGTTTCTTATTCTAAATAAATAGCAAGATTATGTTCTTCTTTAGATACAGACTTTATAATAACATCCATTATTCCCTTTAAGTTAATGCACAGTATATGCCATATGCTTAGTTGAATATTCCTCAAATAGGAGTGCATTACTCCTTAATTTTTTATATCTCTAAAATCTTATAAACAACCTCAAATTACTCATATAGACCTGCAGCATTTGATTTTTGAACCTGGCAATGGAGCAGATAGTTAATTTGGCCAAAGTAAAGACATGCACATGATTTTGAAAGACATTTACTGACATAATGCTAGGTGTGTTGAAGTTAAGTAAAAATATACGTGAAATATATTCTTTTTGTCTGTGTTTTCTTTTGAGAAAGTGTTCAATACTATTGTTTTGTGCTGACATCACTTTTATTCAGCTCTTGAAATAATCTTGACTTTTGATTTGTTTTAATAACTTTAAATGTGCATCTCTCCAATTAAAGTATTAGGTAGTTGTCTTACATCTGAACAATATTTTCAAAAACTGTGTTCAGTAATACTGTATGTCACACCTAGAATTTATTCTTTTATTGATTCATTTCTGGCTTGCAATTCCACAAACTCAGGCCCCTTTTGTAATAGGGAATCTCAAATCAGAGTGTAAGACAAGCAAATATTTTTCTATTATCAATACATTTAATGAATTATTTTATTAAAAAATGAGCCTTCACATGTATTTTATTATGTGGTACATACTAGGAGGAGTGTTGTAATGATTTTAGTTTGATATTAATTCACTTGAATTAATTTTCCCCACTACTAAGTTAATTCTTTTTAATTAAAATTTTAATATCTTATATATTTTGTGAAAATGCATTTTTTAAAATATCTGAAAGACTGTAAATCAATGTAATACTAACTCCATGTTATCACTGTTCTGTGTTTAATATTAATGTACTTTTATAATTTTATTTGAGCTTATTTTAGAAATGTATTTATGTCCATATTGAATTGATTCCATATTCCATGTCATGACTACCACATGTGAATGATATAGTTCATAATCATCTTTTCAAAGTGCTCAATGCATATACTTCTGAAAGATTAGTTTCTTTTTTTTTTATTTTTTTTTGGTCTTTTCAAACAGGGTCTCCCTGTAGTCCCTGCTGTCCCGTACTCACTCTGTAGACCAAGCTGGCCTTGAACTCACAAAGATCCGCTGCCTCTGGCTCCCAAGTGCTAGGATTAAAGTCGTGTGCCACCACACCCGGCCTAGGATTAGTTTCTATAGAAGGAGTTTGATAACCTTTCATATTGTTCAGCAAAGAATAACCCACTTGACTATGACATTTTGTTGTAATTATTTTGTACATCAGAAACTTGATTGTTAATTTTCTTTATATTATTAAGTCGTAATCATCATTTTCATTTAGGAATATTTTCATTTGTTATTTTAGTTTGTATAAATGCCTTTAATAAATGTATATTATTGAAATATTTCTTTAATTTTCTTCAATGTTTAAATAAAATTTTTTTCTCATTATAGGTGGCCTGCATGCAGCTCATAAATGCTCTTGTCACTTCTCCTTATGATCTCGATTTTCGAATTCATTTAAGGAATGAATTCCTCCGTTCTGGACTAAAATCAATGCTACCTGTAAGTTGAATTTATACAATTATTATGCTCATGATCTTTAGTTGTTTTTACTCTTTGGACAAAAGTGCATTTTGATTGCTAGCACAACTGTTTCCTTTCCTTTTGTCTTAAAATGTTTGACATTTTGTAAACTATTTTACATTGGAGGGATAATATTATTAGTATACAAATAATTCAGTTAATGGTATACCTAAAACTGAAACTTATTGTCTTGAGTGAAAATAGAACTACTTCTCTTTGAATTTTGACTGTTGAGTACATAAAAAACTACACTTTTTACTGCTTTTCTATGTAAATTTGGATTGATTTGCTTTGTATTTAGTGTAAATGTACACAGTGAAAGTTGATGGTACTAATCATTTACAATAATTTATTTCAATCTGATACTCTTCTTGTATGGCTTAGGAACTTATCTAAGGAGAAACAATTTCAGTCCTTAAATTCAATGTGAATGTTTATTTCCAATTATGAGAGGGCTAAACTATATTTGGAATAATTTTATAGTCTTAGTCTCATAAATAAGCATCCTTTCTCTATAAATGCAAGTACAACAATGTTTACTTTATATTTTATTTAAGAATATACACTGAAGAATAAGTTTAAGATTATGGCCTTTTTAATAGAGAAAAGAAAATTCATCATTTTTCTTCACTCAAGCTGTTCAAAATCTACATGATAGACAGGAAGTAAGGAAGGGAAAGAAATACAACAAATGCACATGTATATAGTACCGAGATTATTATATTCTCCAAAATTCTGGTGAGGAAGCATGATATGGCCTGTGTCTATAATTTGACATCTTTTATAAGAATTTCACTTCTTTAGGTCTATTTAAACCTTTTGTAGCAGGAGATGTGATTGATTTTAATTAATTTCAAAGATGCCTGTTTTACTGTCATTCTGAGCAGTTATTGAATTATTGATTTTAAAACTGAAGAAACTAGATACTGTGAGTCACAGCAACATTTTAAGTAATCAATTGAAAGTTCACTGTGCTGTTGACATAGTAAAGTTTGGAGGCATTCACCAGTTACAGTTTGTGTACCACCTTCTTTTAACACTTAACTATCCTAAAACCACATGGGTATTTGATATATAGTGACTTTCATATAGTCTTCAATCTAGTTTGCTTCAGATTTACCTTCTCATTGGATTCCAGGATTCCCCTATTTAGCTAATATATTTCTGGGAAAATACTTTTTAGCCATTCTGGAGCTACAAGGGCCTCTTAGCCTGTGTACTCATATACTAACTTATAATGTATTCTGCCTTAGTTGTTGCTTTTACTCTGTCAGTTGCTTCTATTTATCATTGAATCTTTATTTTCTTGCGTATAATTCTAAATGATTAGTGAAGAAAATTGTTTATTTTAATCCATTTGAATCAACATCTTTTCAGGAAAAATACACCTTCTTAACTTTTGAACTTTCTTTTTTAGAGTTGTAGTTATCAGTTTTTGTTATTATTGAGTTTTGAAAGCAGAAAATTAATGGGTGACTATTAAAAGATATTGCAGGTGATATATTTAAGCCCAACAATCTCTCTTGTATCATGCTTCCAAAGTTTTTAACACTGTTATTTAAAAAATGATCAGATAATTCTAATGCATGTGTTTATGGTGTATTACAAAACAAATTTTTGATGCCCAAGTTAGTAGTTTGTGATTAGGCTAAGCAAAAATGAAACGTTCGCCAGGATACTAAGTGTCAAATAGAAAAACTTTGCTACATTTATGTTCTTTCTGGAAAAACAATGCTTGGTTCAATATTTGAAACTGTATCTGTTTTTACAAAATAATAATTTTGTTTTGTCTATCATTAGCAAAATATACTGTTGTTAAATGTTCATTAATTTGCTGAGTTTCATTTTTATATATTAGGATCTTAAAGACAAAGACAATGATGAGCTTGATATTCAGTTGAGAGTGTTCGATGAGAACAAAGAAGATGACCTAACTGAATTATCCCATCGTTTGAATGACATTCGAGCTGAAATGGAATATCCTTTGAAAACAAAAATAAATTTGCACCCTGTGACAAACAGAAATTGTGGATTACTCTTGACACTCATTAAAGTTCTTGTCTAAGAGGCCAAATTTTATCTATTTATTTTTATTAGTATCCCACTATGATGCTGAGGAATTTTCAGACTGTTTCAATGATTTACACAGACTATATTGAAATCTGCATAATGGCTCACTGTATTAGCGATACAGTCTGCTCAGTGAATCCAGTTTTGAAGTTTTTTCTAGTCTCCTAAGGACACCTACACTTTTATTCCCTTTTACAGTGTAAGAAAAAGTGTTCTAATTTCCATTGGATTTATTCTTTTTTTTCAAAAAATGAAATACACATAAATGTAAATTTCAGATTATTTCATTTTGATAAAATAAAACTAGTCATCTGCTCTTTAATAGTTCATTGCATGCTTGTTTTTTTTTTAATGTGGGCAATTAGGGCTATAAATTTCCCTCTTAGGACTGACTTTAATGTATCATTGATGAACACAGATGCAAAAATTCTCAACAAAATACTTGCAAATCGCATACAGACCCACATCAAAAAGATCATCCATCATGACCAGGTTGGATTCATACAAGTGATGCAGGGATGGTTCAACATACATAAATCAATAAATATCATAAAACACATAAATGGACTTAAAGACAAAAACTACACAAATATCTCAATTGACTCAGAAAAAGCTTTCAACAAAATCCAGCATCCCTTCATGCTTAAAGTCTTAGAGGGAATTGGACTGGAGGGATCATTCCTCAATGTAATCAAAGCCATATACAAGAAACCCACAGCCAACATCATCCTAAATGGAGAAANCAATTATTTTACTTCATGCTAGAGTCATCATAAAAACACTAATATTTATGGGCCATACAGTATGATTCCTAGCTGTAATCCATAAACACATGATATTTTTGAGAGTGTACATATTCATGTGTGTGTTCCTGTGTGTGTGAGGGTTCACATGTGTATGTAGGCACATGTTCATAGGTATGCCAGTGCATGTGGAGGCCAAAGACACCCTCAGCTGTCATTTCTCAGGTGCCATCTATCTTTTGGGGGAGGGAGTGTATCTCTCTGGGCCTTGAACTTGCCAAGGAGGCTGGTTGACCAGGGAGCTGAGGAATCTGCTTGTTTTGCTTCCCCAGTGCTGGGCTAACAAGTTCAAGTCACACTTGCCTTTTTATTTCTCCATGGATTGTGGGGATCAAGCTCAGGTCTTCACAGTGGTAAAGCAAGCATTTTCCTAACTGAGCCATATCCCCAGCCCACATGATGGACATTTTAAAATGTTTATCATTTTTATCTTGTGTGTATGAATATATTGTCTGCATGTGAATGCACCCGATCATGCAATGCTTACAAAGTTAGAAGAGGGCATCAGATCCCCTGGAACTGAAGTTACAGATGGTTGTTAGCAGCCATGTGGTTGCTGGGAATCAAACCTGGGTCCTTTTATGTGGATGAGTGTTATGACTGCATGGGAGTGCACCCCTATCATGCAATGCCTTCAAGGTCAGAAGAGGGCATTGGATCCCCTGGAACTGGAGTTACAGACAGTTGTTAGCTGCCATGTGGCTGCTGAAATTCAAACCCAGTTCTTCTGAAAGAACAGCCAGTGCTCTTAACTACTGAGTCATCTCTCCAGCTCCCCAAGGCCATATTTTTAACTATCATATAAACTGGTATTTCTATGATCTAATTATCATAGAATTCTCTGATTTCAAAGAAACTTTGACATAGTCCATATGTCTCAGTATGGGAGGAACACATGGTGGAATAAAACCTCTTTTCATGGTGTATTAGTTGTTTTCTGTGGCTGTGATAGCATACAATGACAAAGTCAATTTACAGAAGGAAGAATTTATTAGGCTTATGGTT
This sequence comes from Rhizomys pruinosus, assembly GCA_009823505.1. Classification (NCBI taxonomy): domain Eukaryota; kingdom Metazoa; phylum Chordata; class Mammalia; order Rodentia; family Spalacidae; genus Rhizomys; species Rhizomys pruinosus. The sequence continues at coordinate 926,012 of VZQC01007794.1, read as the reverse complement.
CCAGAGGGATGAGGGTACATTATGCCAGGGGACACAGCAGCGCTGGATGAGAGTCCATTATTCCAGGAGCCATGGCAGCATGGGTACCTGGAGCAGCAAGCTGAGCACTCACAAGCTCAAGCAGGTACAGGAAGCAGAGAGACAGTCAGGAAGCTGAATATGGCTTTGAATTATGAAAGCTCACCCTCAGTGATGTACTTCCTCCAATGCAGCCACACCTCCTAATGCTTCTCTGATCCTCCCCAAACAGTACCACAAACTGAAAACCCAGTGTCTAAATACTTGGAGCCTATTGGGAACCCTCATTCAAACCACCATACATGGTCAAGACATAAAAGAGTAAAAGAAAAATGTGAGGTCCCACAATCCCCTTTGAAGGCTTCCCTGAGGTAACCTAAGGAACTTCCTATCCCATCATCCTGGGAATCAAGCCTTTAACACATGTGCTTGGGTGTGGGACACATTCATGATCCAAAGTATAGTATATACCCATATAGAATGTATGCACCCTATATGTAAATATATATATATATATATATATGTGCATGAAATTGGGTGAGAGGAAATAAGGGGAGATTTTTAGATCAAAGTGTGTTTTGAAATTCCGAAAGGTTCATTAAATGATTCAAATAATTATTGTACCTATTTTAGTGTGTCTAATCAAATAATTTTTCAAAATGAATAAATAGAACAATATTCTAGTTACATTTTAGAAAAATTTAATAAAGAATATATTTGAAAAATGGAAAGTTTTCAAAAGATTTCTGAGTGATTGAGATTATCCATTGATGTGACCATGATCATATATTTATCTGTTCAATTATACTTGATTTGTGTTGTACTCTCTTTTGCAAGCAACTACAATAACCTTGATTTTTTGTTATGTTACTCTCTGAAACATTATCGAGAGACATTGTCTATCACTGAATCTGGAGGTAGGTTGACAAGTTCAGTGATCCTTGTGTCTTCACCCTACCCTCACCCCCATCCCTGTTGTTACAGAAGTACAGGGCTGTGTCTGAATTTATATTTCACTACTAAGCATTTGAACTCAGTTGTTCTTGCTTGTGCAGTAAAGCACTTTTAACCACTGAGCTATCTCCTCAGCCCATTACATCCATTTGATCCTGAAAACATTCATGTCAAGAGGTATGACAAGTGATTTCATTTTACATGTAGAATATTTAGTATCACCTCAAAAGGAAGAGTTGCATTGCTTTTTCCTTATTTGCTGTAAGAGTAGGTGAATACACTGAAGTTAAGATCTAAAACTCTTTACTTCCAGATCTGGTGAGGACTGAGAATCTGTAGACATGCAGTACATATTGTTATTCTTAATCTTAGGACCTGACCTGCCTCACAATGAAACACATAGAAGAGTAATTTGAATTCATTTGTCTCCATTTTCAAGTTTTTAGTAGGTTGACAAGCCATATTTAGATATGCTCATATCCTAACTTTTCTACAGTATTACTTCTTCCTGAATTTTCTTTGTTGAATTTATTAGCCCATTACAATTTGTCTTCTACAAATTTTAATGCAAAATGTCCTTGATTTTTAATTTTGCAGTGAGTGGTCATTTTTAAGGTCAGACTTACCCTTGGCAGATGAAAGAAAAAATGATGTGTTTTAAAACCTTTGGCATTTTAAACAAATTGTAGCTGTAGCTATGCATATTAAATATACATATTTTTGTAAAACAGATTTTCAGAAATGTGCTATGCAAACAGGTCTTTACAATAGTCTGTAACAAATGGCTCAATCCATTTTTGTCAGTTTCTATGGCTATTTTGAGTAAATGCTCTGCAGTGAATTCAAGACATTGCTTGTCACCCAATACCCAGGAAGTCATCTTTCTTTTTTTGTAAATGAGAACATGTAGATGTCTAGAACCATTACAGTCCTCATGGATATAGGACCAAACGGTTATTCATTTTCATTAACTTCAGAAACAAAGCCTTAAATAAATAGATAAGCTTGATAAGTACTTTTAAACTACAGCATGAATCCCTGCAAACTAGAATATTAAACTCAGTACATATTTTCAGTTGATTACATCACAGGGAATCTGACCCTTAACATCTAGACCATCTTTAAGTGTTTAACATATTTTTTCTAAAGGAGTACTAAGGTTAATGGGATTATTTTCTCGGAATTGTTAGAAAAATTCCATTCCTTTAGCATCCGGAAATAGGAAAGTATTCTCAATTATCTTCTCTTTTTCAGGCCACAGTATTATAAAGTAATTGAGGAATGCATTTCACAGATAGTGTTGCACTCTAGCGGCATGGACCCAGACTTCAAGTACAGGCAAAGATTAGACATTGATTTCACTCATCTGATAGGTATGGATTATTATTTTACTGTCATTCATGCTTTACACCTTCTACACAGTAAATACTTGTCAATGGTAGTTATTTCACTGAATTTGTGTTACTACTTGGTAAACCATTGTTCACGTGGGTATTCATATATGGATTAACTTTGAATTTCTTAGGAATTCTGCTTATAGTTTCAGATATATTAACCAATTTTTAGTGTTTTGACTTTTAATTTTTTTCATTTTTTGAGAATTTCATACATGACTACTGTGTTTATACATTTTCACCCTTCTTTCTTCCTACTGTAACACTTTCCATGGCCTACATCCTTCTCAGTTTTGAATGTTGAAAATATATGACCATGGGTGCCCAGCCTTAACTGATGTATCTAACATCCAACCCCTAACTCTGAGCCTCTGGAAGGAACTATTTTTTTTTTTTTTGTATGTGTACGAATGTACTGTTTGCATGTAGGTTTGTGCACCCGTGCCGTGCAATGCCGCAGAGGTCAGAAGAGGGTCTTGGATTGCCCTGGATCTTGAGTTCTCCCGGAATTGGAGTTACAGACGGTTCTTACCCGCCATGTGGGTGCTGGGGATCGAACCTAGGTCCTCTGCATGAGCAGTTGGTGCTCTTAACTGTTAGGCTATCTCTCCAGCCCCAGGCTCTGGAAGGAACTATTATAAGAGCTAGAGGACCAAGACACCTGGTGCTAGCTAGACAGTGACTTCTAGACATGACAGGAAAGCTGCCCCATGAAATTTCAGCAATATGATTCCCTAAATAAGTCCTGCATAGTGGCAAGACCAGTTGATATTAACATGTCTGGTAAATTTTAACACTACTGAGTCAGTTGACACTCACTTGCAGTGCCCCATGCAAATCCATTATTTTTTATAGGCAAAATGCCTTGCTATGCAGAAGCATGACTCTGGTAGCCTTTAATTGAGTAAATCCTCATATTTTAGATGTGTTGTACAATTTGTGTTTATAGTAGCGCTCAGTATTATAAATATGTTGGCTTTTTCAATGGACTTTTTTTTTTTTGGTCTTTTTTTTTTTAAATTAATTTTTATTGATGCTTTGTGCATTTCATACATTTTTTCCAATTCAGTTCAGGCTTATTTCCCTTTCCCTCCCCCCCCCCCCCCTTCCCAGATCATGCATTCCGCCATAACTGTCCTGCATCTTTCTCTCAGTTTTTTTTTTCATTTTTAGCTATAAGTGATAATCCATGAGTACAAGCATCCTTCATGCAAAACCTATCTGCAGGCTGTTGTGCCCAAACACCTACAGCCCCACCATCCAGTGGGGGGTGACAGGTTGTTTGTTCAATCAAGTTGATCAAATGAGTGTCCAGACTACATTGCTGTAGTTTCACCATTCACCCCAATCGCAGCCCTTACATTCTACCACGCCCCCTCTTCCGCAGGTTGTTCCCTAGGCTTAGAAAAGGGGCACAGGTGGATGAGAGGTAAAACAGTCCACTCTCTCTGGAGCTGTTGACTTGGACTCTGGCCAATTCTGGTTGTTTCCTTTCATGGGCTGACAGTCTGTCCAGGAATAACCTTTTTTGGTCTTTTTGAGACAGGGTCTCCCTGTAGCCCCAGCTGTCCTGAAACTCACTCTGTAGACCAGCTGGCCTTGAACTCACAAAGATCCACCTGCCTCTGCCTCCTGAGTGAGTGCTAGGATTAAAGGCGTGTGCCACCACACCCAGCTTTTCAATAAACTTTTTTAAGGAACTGATAAAGATTAGTATATATTTACACAGACTTCAGATCTAGGAAAGAATTTGAAGTGATCATATTCTTCTCCTTAGATTGCAAATGAAGTGGCCTTATATTCATACAGACTATTAGTTAACAATATTTTTAACAACCTGATGTGTGGGGGGGGAAATTTTTTAGTTAAATGTGTTATGCTTTATATATCTGTTAATGATCCCATCACCACAAGATTCCTTTATCATCTACTTAATTGAACATTCTTGTGTATAAATGGTAGATTTTTTCTCACTGCTGCTTTTAGACTTAGTTGCTATATGTGAGGCTAGGAATTTCAAAGGCCAAATGCTCTTTAGAAAGCTTGTTACTTTAAATGTGTGAGCTACACCCCTTTCAAATTTCTTTTTTTACAAAGTCGATAACTTCTGTAGAACTTTTATTAGAATAGACCCACCCCCTACACAAATTTACCCCCAAGTTATCAAGAACTTTAATAGCATCTAGGGAATCATTGGATCTCTATTTTCAGATCACTTGAACCTTAGTGGGCTAGTATTTTCTGATTTCACATATCTGTAGATCTGTTATTTTTCTTAAATCAAATCATACCAGATCCTTTCCTAAAATTCTTCAATGACTTCCCTTTGAAACTTAAATAGAAATTTAAGTAAAAATACTGTTATCCATGTCTAGCAGAAGTCCCCTTTGATATTGACAGTTACCACTTTTCATATTCTCATTTTTCACATGTTTGCCAACCCTCTTAAGTTACACATCTTGCTAATTTCTCTTATACTGTATTTAACTTATTTCTGCTTCTCCTCACTTGTTTTCTAAAATCTTATGCTAATAGTGTCATTGCATTTGTTCTCTTTTTCTCTGTCTTCTTTCATTAATAATAATTATTTTGAGATTCACTGATGTTATGTTACATGTATCAATTCATTTATACTGTGAAATTGTATTTACATATGTATAGTACACAATTTGTTTACACATGCATTTATTTGTGGTCATTTGAGTTCTTTTCACTGTTTGGCTAGTAAATAAAGGTAGTATTAACATTTATATAGAAGTCTGGTACAAACATGTTTTATTTTATTTTGGAGAAATGGAGGCTAGACAGCATAGATTTTATAAAGAAGAACAAAGTGTACAATATGACTCTAAAGAGGTACTTCCATTATATATATTATGAAGTTTTGTTTAGGTCTGAATAGTTTTTTTTTGTTTGTTTGTTTGTGTGCTTTTCTGGAACTGTCTGTATAAATCAGACTGGTCTCTAACTCAAAGAGGTCCTCCTGCCTCTGCTTCCCAAATTCTGGGGTTTATAGTGTGTGCCAGCACTCCAGCTGACCTGAATAATTTTAAGTACCTTTCTGTATGTATAAAGTTCATTTTACTCCTGATCAGAACTAAGAATATTCACTGGGAAGACTGAATTGATGAATGTCACTCCATTTACCCTACCCTTCTAGCTAATGTTTAAAGGATCATTTTGAGTTTGATAATCTTAAACATGAACGTTTTGACACTTCTCTGTACATCATAAAATGCAATTCAAAAAAGTTCTGCAATTGGAAAAGTTGAAATATAATTAAACAATTTCAAAACAATGATAAATTTGTCAAAATATGATATATACTTGGTTTTGTTTTATCAGTGCACTAAAGGCAGAGAATGTGGTATTTTATGGGTATTTCTGTATTGGTCAATTTCCTTTTAATCAGAGTTCATGTGAAAACTATTAAGTTATTTACTAGTAGCCATATTTAGTTAGAGATTCAGTGTCATTTTTCTAATCAATTTTCTTTAAACTGAATAGATGCTTGTGTAAACAAGGCAAAAGTTGAAGAAAGTGAACAGAAAGCATTGGAATTTTCAAAGAAGGTAAGGCTGATAAAATAGCCCATATTTTTAAATTAATAATTTAATCTCAAAGCATATTCTGCTTTGTTTCTTTATATGACTCCTGGGAACTTGTTTTTTTTTTTTTTGTTATCATACTTTATACTACTGGATTGAAATATATCACAATATTGAATTATTTCCTCAAAAATAAGGTAGTTCCTCTTTCCTTCTCACAAGCTTTTATTCATTAAGTAAGAGAAGCAGTAAGCCATATTATGCTTAATGATAGATGAAATAAAATTAACTTGCTGAACATGTATAGAGTTACAGTCAATGAATCAAAACAAATGCATCCATTCGTTTCCTTTAGCAGTCAAATACTTATGCCAGGCAGCTCTTTGGAGAACTGTGAGATTTTTAGCTTGTCTTTAAACCTACAGAGTCTTTTGGGATGGTGAGTGAGTAGAATGCTTTCCTTGCATCCAAGGTGTGATTCCCCAAACTGAAAACAAATAGATATGCTCTTTAAAATTATTTCCACTGATGATAGTATAATGTTGAAATTCATTATATTTTCCAACCTCTCACTATGTTTCCTTAGATTTCTTGGAATTTTATTATTTCCATTCACCAAACACTGCTGCTAATTGATGTAAGCTTGTTGTAACTTGTGCACTCTTTTACTTCCGTGTTTATCAATGGATTTGAGTAAATCACATCTTTATGTCTATTGTAATTTCATTTAGGTCAAAGATGAGACTTCTTCAGTTTTATGAGCATCTGTCAAATGTTCCTTCATCCCTTTCCTCCCTCCTTTCCTGTTTTCTTCCCTTCCTCTTCCTGTTAAGCATTAGCAGAGTAAATCTCTCCTATTGTTTACAGGGAGTATTGAAACAAAAGGCAAAAATTCTATGGTTTTCAGCCATCTGACAGCAAGATGAAGTGCTTACATATTGCTCGCTCCTCAAAGTTATGACTTACCTTTGAGATTAGATAACCCCTTTTGGTATCACTCTAAAAATTATAGAGTTACTTTAGGGCATCTGAAGAAATGTCTTTGTTCTTGGAATCACTAGAATAGGATTTAAGAGGTTGAACTGGAACATAAAGTGTTTGTGTCAAACTGTCATTTTTATTGATAAAACTCCTGCTTTTGATGAATAGACCTGTATGTTTGTACTGTTCTTTTAAGTAGAAAGTTTTAAATTCTCATTTAAAATCAGAGGAACTCCTTAAATTTTGGCTTGCCGTTATAAGATTTGGGCATGTTATGATGACCTATCTTTGTAAGGATTTCTGTAAGTATATAATATAGGAAGATGTATCCTAAAATCACAGAAATTTCAGTGTTTAATCATTAGCAGTATTATGTGTCAACATTTAGAATGGAAATAGATAGATAGATAGATAGATAGATAGATAGATAGATAGATAGATAGCCTAGGTGTTGCTTACATGCATTATCTTCTGTGTTATGTTAAAGTCAGTATAAAGTAGTTTTTAAAAAACAATGTTAGAATGAGAGGTAGCAGTTGTAAGACCTGATCTCAGCTTTTCCAGTCATTGGCTATGACTTCAAAAATGTCAATTATTCCTGGATTTTGCTTTCTTCATAATGAAAAGGAGAGTATAAGGCTAGTAAATTTGAAAGAAGAGCTCTTCTACCTTCCACATTTCAGGCGTGTATACTCTCTTGTGTTTACAGATAATAAGGTTTTATGGTTTTTAAATTTTATTTAGTTAAATTTTATGTGTGTGAATTTTTTCCTGTATCTATGTAAGTGCACCCAATCTTTGTACAGTACCCACAGAGGTCAGAAAAGGGTGTTGAATCCCATGGAACTGGAGTTATGGACAGTTGTTAGCTGCCATTTGGATGCTGGGAACCAAACCTGGTTCCTCTGCAAAAGCAGTCAGTGCTTTTAGTGGCTAAGCCATCTCTTCAGCCTCCCACAGATTTAAATGAAAAGAGAAGTGGACTTCTTGAGTAAAATTATATACAATGTGCCTCTGTAGATGCCATATTTCAAAAGCTCATAGTGGAAACTAAACTTGGGATGAGACATGTGAGTATAGATTGAGATATATCATATTAAAGTTGAATAAGCACATATTAAAGGATCCAATCTTATTTGATTGTTGTTGTTGTTGTTGTTGTTGTTGTTGTTGTTGTTGTATTTTGGAGACAGAGTCGAATTATATTACAGTGCCTGGCCTGGACCATGCATTTTTCTTCTTGCCTCTGACTACAGACTATTGGGATTATAGGCATGCACTACCCATTCTTGGCCCAAACCTCCAGCCTCTTGGTGAAATGGGGTCAAAAAAGGTCATTGAAGAATCTGTAGATCATTCACCCATGTATCTACAATGCTTTTGAATTTACCATTAATAGAAAGTTTTACCATTCCATTTTTTTCAGATGTTACAGTTAGAGATAAATAAAAGTATAATTATGTAGTATTTCATGTTCTTTGTAAACGTTGCCATGCAGTCTACTCAGCTCACTTTTTCTTCAACTTTGATGAGAATGACTTTCTGGAGTTTTCAAAGGTCAAATGTACTATGAGGATGAATATTTATTAATAGTTGGTTTACTGCTTTATTATTTCACACACTATAAAGATAGTTCTAGATAGTAAGATATATCACTTTTATAAAAAGAAATAACATTGTTGGAATAATGTATAGACTTATAAAATGACTTGAGGTGACATTGACAATAAAAATTAAATAGAATGTTCTGTAGCCAGACCTATACAGTATTCATTGTAATTCTGTACATTGGTTGGTGCTTGCTTAGTATGGTAAGAGCTAAGGCAAGATGCAGAAAGTGTGTATGTATCTGACAGCTAGTTGCTAGCTTAGTATCCCATCTCACTTGTCATTTTCTCTACCCCTATCCTCCTGTTCTTCCCTTCCTCTCTCCCTTCTTTCCTTCCTTTCTTATGTAAGTGTGTACATGCCCACTTGACTACATGATTGCCCACGTGTGGAGGTGAGGACAACCCTAGGGAGTCAGATTTCTCTTGTCATCTGTTGGGATCCAGTGATCAAATCAGGTTGCCAGGCCCATGCATAAAGGTGCCTACCTGACAAGTCATCTGGCCTGCTCTCATTTTCCCTCTCACTTTGTTTAAAGAGGATTTTGTTAAGCATATGATAAAAATAGTATTTTAGTATATCTCATTCTACTGTAGAGTTTTGTGAAGTACCACTTTTGGATGCTGGAGAATGAAAATTATGATAGAAATAGTTCTATTTGATCTAATGTATGTTCATCTGAGCATTCTGAAAATGGAGTGTCTTTTCAAGATTAAATATATTTAAAGAGTATAATGTGCATGCCAACATACTTGGTAATTTCATTTTCTAATTCATTATACTAAAATTATGGTATGCCTCAGTAATTAAACATCAATTCTAAATTTAAGTTTATTGAACCACAAAATTCCATTAATCGTAGAGACTTCACCTACAACCATTTTTGTATTATTTTTAATGACAATGAGTTAGCTTTATCTTGGTTGTTAACATAAACTTTCGTTACTACAATTCCTTAAGCAGCAGTTCTGTACCCCTATATGGATTGTTAATTATAAGGAAACCAATAAAGAACTCAGACTCAGTGAATAGTCTGTGAGTTCAGCTAGGCAAAAACCCATTCTACTTATTTGCTTCATAATGTTTCAATCTTTCGGAAGTACATATTTTCAACTGTTCATTTATGGTGGTGATCTTTGCAGTTCGATGAAGAATTCACAGCTCGACAGGAAGCTCAAGCTGAGCTTCAAAAAAGAGATGAAAAAATCAAAGAACTTGAAATGGAAATCCAACAACTTAGAGGCCAGGTAAGGAAACATAATATAGAATTTGTGTCATAGTGAGTTTGGTGATAGAAAATTATCTTCTTAGATATAAGGAAAAATGTGACCAAAAGCAGACTTTTTTTGACAGTCTCACATTTTAGTTGAAATAAGTACAGATTTGATTTTTCTAGGACAGTAAATCATTTTAATGTCTGGGAATAAATAAGTCATCATTTGCTCAAACTGCCCTGAATATTTTTAACAGAACATACTACACAACCCAAACTGTTTTTGAGTTGAAATTTTCATGATGATTTGAAAAATTGTGTGCATAATATATTCTTTCAAAAATAATTTATAAAAGTTCATGAATGTTCATTATTCAAAACGCTTCTTGAGATGACTTTAAATCTAGACTATCATCAGTTCAAAACCTATGCACTTTACATTTCTACCTATGTTGCTTTTAATTAAAAACTCTAGTGTGTAGTTAAAATCTTAATGTTTAGGCTTTACTTTTTATTTCCTTACATATATTCCTCAGCACACTGTGGCTTAAATGAACATCATAGACCTGAAGAGGATTCTTTTACATAGTGAGTGTACAGCACGTGTTGGTTGATTGACTAGGTATTTTTCCAATAGTATCCTTAGAAATTATTTTCACATTCACCAGGGAACTGCAAAGCGCCCATACTAGTAGCTTTTTTCTATGTGTAGCATATCATTTTTGTCTAATATGTGATTGTTTCTTTCAATTCACTCTTTCTGTTTTCTCTCCCAGTATTATTTTTTTCTACATGTCTGACACCTCTAGTTTTCTTATGTTCTCATTCCCCAATGATAAATTTCCTCTGTGTTCTTTCTGTCCTTGTTTTGTTTTTCCTCTGCTTTGTATTTTCTTGAACAAATATTCAATTCTCTATCATATGCTCACATATATATCTTCAATAAGTATCAAGACTTGAGTTTGTCTTAAATTTCCAGCTGTCGCCATCAGCAGGTTTTGTCTATTTAAATCAAATTTGGTACTCTTTGTCTTTTCCCTGTCCTTATACTAAGGATATTCCATGTCCTTAAAGTAAAATATTCTTAATAGTGAAGTTGGCATTTTTCCTTCCATTTCTTTGCCATGTTCCTGACTAACAGTTAGTTGGTGTTTTATTTAAACTATTTCTTTGAATTTTTAAACGCTTTTTATTAAAATCCTTATCCCTCTACATCTTTCCCATACTATTACAATTGCTTCCTTATTTTCTCCCTGTCTATAGTCTTTTTCTTCTTAATCATTTTATGTGAATGGAAAATTAATCTTCCTGAAATGCTGTTATTATTATTATTATTATTATTATTACCATTATTATTATTGAGATATTTAATATGTTGTTGCCTGCTGTCCTTGGGTATAGATAACATCTCTAAGACAGGAGTTTTTAAGCCTTCTGGCATTGGCTGCAATATATATTCCTTTTACAGCCTATGATCAAACTGGTCTCTTGACTAAAAACATTCTCTATTGCTGCTAAATCACCTTTGACTGCATCATATCTACAATTGTTCTGGCTGTCTATTTTTCATTCTGCAAACTCTCCCACACATTACTTATAGAGATGTTAATGATTTTTCACAAGGTATTCCATAGTTCATTAAGTTGGGTACACATGAAATTGTCCCTTAGAGATTTATAATACTCATTAGCATATTAGTCTAAAATAACTTACATTGAAGAAACCTCTTTAATTCTTTCTCATATTATTTTCCATTTCTCATTTGACCATGCTACCTTTTATTTATGAACATTAACATCTCCTAGAAAGAATGTTTTCATGAAGTTTATTTGAGAAGCACTCTTAGGTCCTTGTTAGAAAACTCATCTCTTTGGGCTGGAGAGATGGCTCACTGGTTAAGAGTACCCACACAGCAGCTAACATCTGCCTGTAATTCTAGTGCCATGGGAATTCAAACCTTTTTCTGACCACAGTGCATATTGCACGACATGGATGCACTTATATATATTCAGGCAATAATTTAATACATCTAAAATAAAAATAATAAAATATAAAAAATGAAAACTAATCTCATGCTACCATTTATCAATTCATTGGTGCAGTGAAGCATTCCTTTTCTCTTTCTTTCTTTCTTTCTTTCTTTCTTTCTTTCTTTCTTTCTTTTTTTCTTTCTTTCTTTCTTTTTTTCTTTCTTTCTTTTTTTTTTTCTTTCTTTCTTTCTTTCTTTCTTTCTTTCTTTCTTTCTTTCTTTTTTTCTTTCTTTCTTTCTTTTTTTCTTTCTTTCTTTCTTTCTTTCTTTCTTTCTTTCTTTCTTTCATTCTTTCTTTCCCTTCCTTCCTTCCTTCCTTCCTTTTTTCTTTCCTTCCCTCCTTCCTTCTTTCCTTCTTTCTCGTTCTTCTCCACCTTTTCTCCTTTCCTCCTCTCCTTTTTTTTGGACACAGAATGCCATTATATAGCTCAGGCTAACCTGCAGCTCATTTTGTAAGTCCAAACTGTGATTACAGGTTACATTTGTATGCCACCATGTCCCATTACCTACATAGATTATTTAATTTGATCTATTCCTATCATAATACTGAATTATAACCCAATTTGATTAGATCCTAATTGTTCCTGTGAATTTGCTTTTTTTTTTTCATTGTTAAAGGTTCAACCCAGTGCCATTCATTCATATGCTGAGCAGGGTTAAATAAGATTTTGTGGTTATGACTATCCACATATTTTTTCTCATATGAAATAGAATAAACATTTGACTGATATTTATGATGTTTATAATTATGAGCATATCCAATATCTTTTAATTTTTATATTTTCTCTCACTTAAAATAACTGAGACTTAGAGTTTACTATTAAGTATGCAGAAAAAAATCATTTATACAGAAACCTCAAGGAATAAAATATAAATTTTTTGAAATTTTAATTTCTCTACTAATTCCTTCAATCTTAATTGAGAGTAAAATCTGACTTTTATTTTTTGACACTCGAAATAAAAATTGAAGGGATTCTACTTGTTCTGATGTTATTTTGTGAAGCTAAACTTTTAACTGCTGAGTCACTCTGCCACATGTAGATTACAGGGAAAAGGTAAGACACAAGTCAGCCACCAGCAGCTGTCCTAAACTGCAGGGCCAAAGGCTGACAACCTCTCCACTGCCCACTCGTCTAATCTAACAGCTACACCAGGCAATGCCCTAATGGCACTCCCAGATCCTCCAGACTGCCGCCTGCTTGGTGCTGTACAGTGTAATGCCAGATTACTGCCTGATTGGCACTCTACAGTCTAATTCCTGCCAGGGCACTCACCACACAGCTGGTGACCTGAAGAGTCTTTTTCCAGCCCCACACCAGCTTCCGAAGTTGGTGCTCTGCTTTTCTGCCTCCCAACCAACTGGTCCACACCAGCTTCCCAAAGTGGTGGCCTAATTGGCAACCATCCAACCCAGTGGTCACTACTATACAAGCCTCATGGGCTAAGATTACACATGCAAATAATGGCCAGTAGTCCCTGTCTGATGGTATGAAGGACTCGCCTTTTTATTCACAGCATTCTGTTTTTATAACCAGAGTGACATCAACTCAGGGCCTGGTTTCAGCCCCATGTCTCAAGTTCCATAACATTATAAGTACTTGTCAATACCTTTGATCCCAAGGGGATACAGGCTTGCTAATGCAGATGCAAATCCTGCCTTAGGCCAGGTTTCAGTGTACACAGACAAGCAGGTAACTTAGCACAAAAGAAGCCACAGGTGGCTGCCTTTTTCTCTACAATCTCCCTAGCCTGCATTCTGCATAGTTTTTCTGCTAACTTCTAGAAATTGTTGTACTCCAGGAGAGAGGTTGCATTTGTCAAGTATAGAAAGATATTAACATATATTATATATATACATATATATATATATATGCATATATATACACACACAAACATGTTTTAACATATGTGAATAAAATATTTGGTCAGTGTAAATGAATATCTTATAGACTATGTTTTTGTGATTTTATCTAACTTTAAATGAGAAGTTTAGATTTATTTTTTAAATACTAAAACAATTTAAATTGATTTTCCAAAATATGGTTTACTTTTTTATTCTTTAAAGAAAAATTTAGAATTTAATTGGAACAGTGAAATAGTTTTTGTATATTGTTTATATTAATAATGGTAGTAAGAATAATCTGATAAAATATTATTATGTCACAAAATTTCATGAATTCATTAAGTTTTTCAGTGAATCAAATGTAGTAGTTTGAAGGTAAAGGAAGTCTGTTCAGTGGGATTGGCTTTTTAGGAATGTTTCAATGAAGTTTATCTAATACTCCAAAAGAAATTGAAAAATGTGAAATGAAAGTTATCCTTTTTTAGTTTCTGTTGTCAGTAGCTAGTAAGTTGGAAAGTGCTTTCTAATAGTAGAAAGGTTTACTTCTCTTCTTTTAATCCAGTGTGTGTTAATGCATTCTAATTATAAATGACACCTTTTCACAAAGAGGTTGTAGAGTAAGGGAAGCACCACATTCAAATTCAAATCCACATTATGTTTCCCTTTGCCAACTCAGATTAGCCATCTATATTTTGTTTTTTTTATGGTACTTCGAATCAAACTAAGGGCTCATGCACATAAGTCAAGCACTCTATTAACTGAGGCATATCCTTGGCTCTCATTTAAGTTTTTTCCATTTTTAGTTTTCTCATCTATAAGCTTTAAGTTAAATATGATATCAACATGTCCTATTTATATTACAAGGTTATAATAAGGACAAAAATGAATGAGACATATAAAATTTTGATAAGCATATATAACTATGCAAATGGATGCTCTTTAGTATTAATTATTAGTATTAGAAGACAGCTAAATTACTGTTGCTGTGAAACACTCTCTAAAAGACTAATTGACACCCAAGGGATTTGAATCCATGACCTTGTTTTAATTATCTCATACTTAAATCAACAAGACTAGCAGTTCCACATTATGTACAGTACTTCTTTGGAAATATTTGTATCAAAGGCATTTTTCGTTATTTTAGAGGGGTGTTTTTTAAAATCTTAGAGACTGTCAATTTTTCTTGCATAATGCATTAATAGTTCATCATTGTCCAGAGTGTTTACACTCATGAAAATTCTATAAAAGCCATTTACATGAATTGTTAACGTATGTAATTTGAAAAGTTACCAAGTTTTATATAATCTTACAACACAAACATCTGCTTGGGTATTTTCTAATGAGCACTTAAACTTTGCTGTTTTTATTTCAGAGCAATTTACCAGCAATTGCAGGCCCTCCTCCACCACCTCCACTGCCAGGTGCTGGACCATGCCCACCACCACCACCACCACCACTACCTGGAGCAGCTTCTCCTCCCCCACCACCACCATTGCCTGGGATTCCTGGTGTTCCACCCCCACCACCTTTGTTTGGGGGACCTCTTGCACCACCACCTCTTGCTGGAATTCCTCCTCCCCCAGCAGCATTTGCTCTACCATATGGAATGAAGCAGAAAAAATTGTATAGGCCAGAAGTGTCCATGAAGAGGATCAATTGGTCCAAGGTAATACCATAACTTGAGGGCTGTTTTGCATTTGTCCATGATTGACTTTAATTTTTGATAAATGTATTGCTATGCATTAAATAGTGTATTCTGTTTTAAGATGGTGGCTGCTGAGTATATAGCTTTCCTTTGTGAGGTTACTATCATATGTCATCCTTCTTTCTTTTAGATGTTATTTTTTTAATTCATGTATAAGGGTCTTTGTGTGTCTGTGTTCATGGATTCCCTTGGAGGACAGAAGAGAGAGTCAGATCCCCTGGACCTAGAGCTATAGGTGACTGTGAGTCACCTGATATGGTCACTGGGAATTGAACTCTGGTCTTATTAACCAATGAGTCATCTATCCAGCACTTTTTTACCATTCTTTCAGTGTGTTGTCAAGATAACTGGAAACTTATCAGAGAGTTTGAAGCTATGGTGAAGAGAAAGGGAAATCGAATTGAAAAATAACCATGAAATGTAATAACAAATGAAAATTATTTGCTACTTTTAGCTTTGTAAATATTTTAACCACTATAGCTTTCTTAAAAATCATTTTTTGTTTTAAGCCTTATGTTTTGGGATTTTTTTTTCCTTAGTGAGTGATTATTTTTCATTTTAAACTTTAAAATAGCATGCAGAATGTGACAACATTCAGTAGTGATATAACCTTATTTCGTAAAATTGATGAATGAACTATTTTCTTCTGTTTTTTTTTTATTTAAATGATATTTCTTTAAAAAGTTACAACAGTGATGTCCATGTTCCTCATTCACTGAAAATACATTTTTGAGTAGAAATACATTTTCTTATGCCTAAGAGCACACATAAAGTTATATATATATATATATATAGAGATATATATCTAATAGAAGATTTTTTTTTTTTTTTTTTTTTTTTTTTTTTGAGACAGCTGCCTAGAGCATGTCCTATAGACCATGCTGGGGTAGATTCCACATCTAACAACCTGTCCCTGTGTGTCACCATGCCCAGTTCTCTTAAATTGATTTCTGACAGTGTGATTGTAGTACGTTGATTTTAACAGAATGGTTAAATTAACTTAAAGTGTAAGCATTTACTAGAGTGTTGTTCATAAGCATAAATTATATATAAATGATTTTAGAACATGGTTACTTTTAATTATGCATAGGCAGCAAAAATCTAGTAACCCGGAAAATGTAAGTCCATTTGACCATTTATGTAAATGTCATGTTTGGTTATTTGACATGATGATGTACTAAAAGTGCACAATTCTCATATTGGATTTCTGTGTAACTAAATTGGCTGGAACTAAGCCACTAGTCATTTACTAGTATGGGCAGCTAGTTAAAGTTTTCAGTGCTCAGTTTCATTGTGTTTAATGTGGAGATAGTAGTATACCTTGCATTAATAGACTGCTGTGATGTGTAGGTTTTGTGTGTGTGTGTGTGTGTGTGTGTGTGTGTGTGTGTAGATACTTTTCAGCTATTTTTATGGTTGTTATCTTTAATTTAATGAGAGCATAGAAAGTTCACTTTTCTGAATCTTAGGTTCCATAATTTTATAAAACCCAGGAGCATCTGGATATCATCATCATAAGCAAATAAGCCAGAAGCAGAAATAAATTTCTCATGGTTTTCTCAATGTGGATATAAAATATATGCATGACATGAAAACAGAAGATGGGCCACTTGAGCAGAGGGAAGGGATCGGTACATAAGAGGATAAAGGGTTGCATATGAGCAATGTACAAAATATACATGAATTAAAATCTCTTGATGTAACCAAATATTTGCTATGTCAACTATTTTTTTCTATAGAAACAATAAGAATGTATGCAAGTTCAAGAAGGATGTACAATAATATTTTGAGGGTCTTTTCAGAAGACTCTTTCAAATGGAATTTGCTATATGACCTATTACTTTTTTGCACCTTTTCTGTGTATGAACAGATTTGTAAGAGTTGTCCAGTGATTACTTAAAAGTTAATCTTATTTATTTGAAATTCGATTATCATATGCACAAACCTTGTGAATTCTTTGAAGAAAAATTAAATGTGAACCAAAGTAGAAACTTACATTTGTTATTTTTGTCTTAGATCGAACCTAGAGAATTATCGGAGAGCTGTTTCTGGCTAAAAGTAAAGGAAGAAAAGTTTGAGAATCCAGATCTTTTTGCAAAATTGTCCTTGACATTTGCTTCTCAGAACAAAGGTACATTCTTAAAAATATTAATTCCTGTATCTGGAATATTGGAAATAATTTCTCTGGTAAATATTTCTAAGGAATTGAATATATGTTGTGTGCTGCTAGTAGATAAAGTCAAGAATAAATAGATTCACTATTTTTTATTGTTTTCTATTAATTTTATCATTAATCTGAAAGCATAGATTTTATTTTTATTATTCCATACATGTTCTATCTCAAAGTATTATTTTTGCTTAGTAACTTGCGATAAATTTCTGGATTCCCTATGTAATAGAAAAATATTCATGGAATCTTACTATTTCAGAAGCGTGAATGCTTTGGAATAAGAAAGTTGCCATAGGGCTTCATTTACTTTCTTGCATGTTTTTTCTTCTTACATGTGTATAAATTATAAATCAAATTTTCCCAGGAAATCTATTAGTTTTGTTCTGAACATATTCTGTGGATTAATACTGAAATCTGGTCTTCAATAAGTATAGTTGTGATTTGAAAATTTCATATCTTCTTTATGATTATATCTTAGTCATCTGATATATTTCCCATATAATCATTCAGCTGATTACTCAGTCTTATAGTTAATCATTACTGTTCACAAATTTTTGGCATTTTATTTTGGCATATTGACTTTACTATTTACTGAAGGAGGTATAGTTCATTTAAGTGTAGACTTTGCTTTTTGTGAATTAATTTTTTACAAATAAGTAATGACAATATTTTATACTTTCCTTGGAATGAGTGCTTTTCCCCATTCTTATGATTAGTCACAATGTAAATTTGGACACGTAGCACAGAGAGAGATCAGGGGTGATTAGAGTACTCTGAGGAGTTTTGTTATTTAAAAGAAAATGCTATTACTTTTAACTTTTTTTTTCTTATTTGGCATAATGGGCTTCACGTTTAAGGTTTCAGTAGTGCTGGGTGTCTTGTAGCACGTCTTTAATCCCAGCACACAGGAAGCAGAGGGACACATATCTTTGTGAGTTCAAGGCTAGCTTTGTCTGCACAGTGTGCTCCAGGACAGTTGGGGATATAAGGAGATCCTGTCTCAAAAATACCAAAAAAAAAAAAAAAAAAAAGACAAAAGAAAAGAAAAAACAAACAACTAAGCAAACAAATTCCAGTAGTAACTTCAAGTACTCCTATTTATTATAATTGCATTTATCACAAATTATTCATGCTTAAAATAGAGTATCCCTATAGTAGTTTACCCCAAATAAAAATGATACGCGGTAAGAAAAAGATAGATTAGCCTTCAATGTCAGACTCATTCACTCTTCAGTAGAGAAATCCTTTATTACTGGTTTTGTACATTCTGTTCTAAAATAGTGTAAGCATCTAGAAACATTTTAACCCATTTTCAAATGTTATTCTTTGCTGACTTCAGTAAGTGTACTTTGAAATTATTCTATATTTGTCAACTCTTTTTTTTTAGTTACTGCATTGAATTTTTGTGATGAGGGTTGATGTTAACTCATTTAAACATTCTCTATTAAAATCCTAGATTTGTCTTAGTCTTTTACTGCTAGAACAATGACATTTCATATATATATATATGTGTGTGTGTGTGTGTGTGTGTGTGTGTGTGTGTGTGTGTGTGTATCTGTATTTGGTTTTGAGTAAGAGAGACTAGCTATAGCATAAATTCTAGAAGTGGAATTTCTGGGTTAAACAGACTCCATATTTAAACTTTTAAAATAAACCACAAATCTGCCTTCTAATTCATATCAACTTAAAATGATACCAAGAATACATATCAAGCCAGGCATGGTGGTGAACACCTTTAGTCCCAGTACCCATGAGGCAGAGGCAGGTAGATATTTGTGAGTTCAAGGCCAGCCTGGTCTACATAAAGCATTCCGAGCCAGCTGGGGCTACAGGGAGACCTTGTCTCGAAAAGACCAAAATAATAATAATAATAATAAAAATAAAAAAATAAAGAGTACATTTCAATTCATGTTTAGTATGCCTATTCTGAGTCATAATTGTGATAGAATATCAAAGTCTGAACACCAAAATTATACCACAAGTATAAGATTCCAATACCTAACCTCATGAGACTGGTTATAAAAACACAGGCTCCCTAACAGGAGGGTGAATTGAAAAGAAAGGAAAGAAAGACAGATATGGTAGGAGAATGGTCAAAGTATATTATATATTAGCAGCTCTTTTCACAATAGCAAAGAGCTGGAACCAGCCCTAATACCCCTCAACTGATGGCTGGATAACAAAAATATGGTACATCTACACAATGGAGTTTTATGCAGTGGTGAAGAAAGATGACATCATGAACGTTGCAGGATGGAACTCGAAGTCATTATGCTAAGTGAAGTAATACAGTCCCAGGGGGAAAAAAAAAAGGTAAATGATTTCCCTCATTTGTGGATGCTAACACCAAATCCCCAGTTGGCAGGCAAACTGAGCAACTGCATTATTATAATTCATTGTATCTGAAATCAACTGTGCTATTATAATGGAAATCTCTTAATGGGCTCTAAAATTGACCTACCACTTGTATTCACACATTGTAATTACCATACATGAGTGGAAGATATGTATTCATATTCTAATAAAAAAGGAATGTAAAGTTATATTTCTTTTTACCTGAATGCAACTTTACTGTTAAAATGTGAATCCCTAAACATGTGCTTTGGAATTAACTTACAGTTTATTTTCAGACTGTGTAATTTTGATTTATGTGTGGAGTGTATATATGCATATTTTGGAATAATATGAAATTAAAGGGAACAAAAAAGAGACAAAAAACTATTCAAAGAATTGACCAAAACAGTAAACTTGTGCATTGAAAAGGTTATGAAAGACTGAGAAAAAGATGCAAGACAGGACTTAACATGTATGAGTATGTCAGACTCCATGAGCTCTGGTGGGGGGGTGGGGGGTACGAGGGGTAGGCATGGATGGGGGAATGAGCCTAAATTTGATTAAGAAATGTTGTGTGAAAAAAAAGAAGAAATGTTGTGTGAAGTGCGCTCAAAAAATTAACTTAAAAAAATCAAAATGTTCTTCTGGAGGCTGGAGAGATGGCACAATGGTTAAGAGCACTAGCTACTCTTGGCAGAGAAACCCAAGTTTGATTCCTAGCACCCATATGGTGGCTAACAACCATCTATAAATACAGTTCCAGGGGATGTAACACCCTCTGACCTCCATGGATACTGAACAACACTAGAGCAGTTACACACATGCAGGAAATACACTCATGCATAGAAAATCAAATTAATAAGTAAAATAATAAAAATATTAATAAGTAAAATATTAAGAATGTTCTTGTGAAACTCCCTAATATTTGTAATGATATATTTGCCAATTAAAACATATACACGAATAGTAAAAGTATTGAACTATCTTCATGCTATTTGCATGCATTTTCTTGTTTCGACATGGATCTTATTCTCAAGATACCTCATTTTCTATATGTACATATTTCACAGTCTTAAAATATGCAAACATTTTTTATAATGAAAACTCAAATCTATATCATTTCCTCTATACCTTTTGCCCATATTATTCTTGAAAATGATTTATGTTTAGTGTTATTTTCACTTTGGAGAGGTGGTGAAAAGAGAGCTAACTGGAGCCGAGGCTAGCATCTAAATCACTCTGTAGCCCGAGCTGTTCTCAAACTTACGGCAGTCCTGTTTGAGCTTCTAGAGAGTTTGGATTATAGGCACGACAGTATACTTGACTATGTTTTATAGTTTAAATTAAGTTGAACAGTTTTTCTTCTGTTTGTAGACAATTTTAAAGTACTTTTTCTGGGAACTTCCCCCAATTCCCAATGGAATTGCACAATTTCAATTGAACAGTTGCTATTTTGCTTGGAGATATATTTGTTTAGAATACTATAATAAATATACACTTTATAAAAATGTAGAATAGTTCCCATTGGCCTGAAAGTCTCTGTTTTTCTATGTTCATGGAACAACCAGGGCTCTTACACTCTTTCTGCTCCCTCTTCTGCAATGGTTGCTGACCTGTGCATAGGCGAGTTACAAAATCTCAATAAAAAAATTAAGATAGGAAAATAAAATAGTAATCCTAGTCCATACATATGACCAAGTAAGCACAGATTCTGTATTTTATAGATGAGGTGAGATTGGAAACAGGTAAAATAAATAGGGTGGTTTATGCCCCACATCCAGTCTACATTTCTATGAAAAAAATTTTAAAAATAGGGGCTGGAGAGATGGCCTAGCAGTTAAGAGCGTCGACCACTCTTGCAGAGGACCCGGGTTCGATCCCCATCACCCACATGACGGCTGAGAACCGTCTTTAACTCCAGTTCCAAGGGAATCCGACACCCTCTTCTGACCTCCATGGCATTGCACGACACGGGTGCACCAATCACGTGCAGACAGTACATTCATACACATACAAAAATAAATTAAAAATTAAAAAAAATTTAAAAATAAAGCCATAAAAAAGTTTCTAAACATGGTGCCAGGTGTGGTATAGTTGAAAAAGGCAGTGGAAATAGTATGCTAATACATGTAACTTCAGTGACTAATTGCTCATCTAAAAAGTGACTGGATTCATGTTTCAGCAGATGCTGTATGAGAATGAAATAAGGTTATATGTTTACAGTGTCCAGCACTATCAGTGCTTGGTATTCAGCAGGCACTTAATACTGTTTTTCTCTTTCAGTTACCTAACACTGTGTATGTGTGTTTGTGTGTTTTGTTTTAGTTATGGACAATTAATACAAATATTAGCTCAGACAGAGAATTTCTTATTTTTTTCCTGTCTCACTCACTAGAGCTAATCAGTTCCAATAGAAGCAATTCTTAATGCTGCTGCCAACACCTAATCAATCCAGAGTGAAAGTCCCAAAACAAAACAAAACAAAACAAATCAAAACAAAACAAAACAAAAATAAACATTCAAATCATGTACTCGCTCCTGTCAATGCTGCCTCTCCATTTTCCCCAAGAATTATTCTTCAAATTTCTATATGGCATTACTCCTTATTTTAATTTTGAATGTTTAAGTACGTGTAAGGGGTTAGTTAGCTTTTAGTACCATTACTTTTCATGGGATTTATTTCTAAAGGGACAGTTCAGAAATCAGTTCAATGGCATAGAACATTGCAAACATGCATATAACAAGCCAAACAAAATTTAATGGCAAAATATCAATATTTTTAAATAGCATGCCTAAATATTGATTGTGTTCCTGCCCTAGCTCAAGTGTTTTGATACACATAGTGCCTTGATGCATAATTTGGTCAGTAGATGGCAGGCTCTGTAAGAAGAATCACCAGGAGGTTCTGACTCCAACAAACTTACACTGTACTAGCCTGCCTCCTGTAGCTTTAGGACACTGCTTTGTAACCAGTTTTGCTGTTTAGTGCAGCTCAGTGAGCACCATTCTGGAATGAGCCAGAAATTCTTTGTTTCTAAGACCTATTTCCAAGCTGTTAGACTCAGTGTTCCCAAACCTTTTTGAGAATGACTTCTACTGCAAGACCGTTGGTGAGCTCCTGTCTCCATTCTCACTAAATGCACTGGAAAGATTTACTTGTCTATGTTATCAAGTGAATGTTTAAAACTTTAAAGTAGCTTAGAATTGCTAAATAGAAAGCTTGTAAATATACCGTCTTTAAGATATCTAATATTTAAATATGCAAATATTTAATACGTGAAATTACCATGAAATTATCTTTTCCATGTGAACTATACTCAGAGTTTTAGAGAAATTATTTTTAATGTTCTATTGATGAAATTATGTCTATTTTAGAGGAGGATAAATCTCATTTCACTTAACAAGTTTGTAAAGTACCTACTATGTGCATGGTGATGCACTAAATTGTAGGGAAGGAACTGAGTAATACCATCACTATGCACCAGAGAATGTAATGGAATGAGTGTGCTACAGAGAATACTATGTTTAGTCAAATTGCAATAAATGTTAATTTTTTTT
Source organism: Rhizomys pruinosus (assembly GCA_009823505.1). Lineage (NCBI taxonomy): Eukaryota > Metazoa > Chordata > Mammalia > Rodentia > Spalacidae > Rhizomys > Rhizomys pruinosus. The sequence continues at coordinate 902,657 of VZQC01007794.1, read as the reverse complement.
CAAAAGCTATGGAGCACAGACTATAGATAATTTAGAATAGGGAACATGGAGAACCCGGAGGAGGTTTGAGCTGAGCTTTGGCACTTCATTGGGATTACAGTTAGTGAAAGAGTGAAAGCAATCTTACTGGGCCGGGAACACCTTTACCAGAGTGCTGAAATGTTAGTCAACTTAATTAAACTTATCCATGTTTATTTAAGAAAGGCTTGTTTGGAAATTATGTAGCAGTCAGAAGCAGAAGAGATTCATAGGGCATTACTCAGCAGTATGAGCAGAGAGCTTTTGTAGGCTAGCCAGGAAATGAAAGCAGAGGACTCAGAGGGTTTACTAATTAGGCATTTGCCTTATTTGAAAAGTCTCTGATCGCTTGGGCATCTGTGATTGGCTAAAGCTTTGCTATCTGTGGTGGTGGCAACTAAGCTGTTTATTGTAAAAATTAAGTTAAATTATGTTTGAGTTTCTTAACTGGGAGCCCAAAGTTTAAAGCCAAATCCAACTCTGTCATCTCCTGCTTATCTTAAGGGTGGGGTGAGCACAGGCAGCATATGAGTTTGGTGTTAGGAGCCCTGGGGAAAGATTCTAGTTGAAGAATGTTGCTTCTACTCTTTATGCATTTAGTGTGACCAGAGCCTCTGGCCATACAGCTCATCTCTGGCTGTGAACATTTGCCTACATTAAAAGAAAATGACGTCATATAGAAATACAAAATGATTTGCTGGACAATCTGAATTAAAAATTCTTAATATTTTCAGCTTGCTTATAGCAGTGTAACAAAATATGGAAAAGGTGAAATAAAAGCTGTCAATTATGTACAAATTATTTTTCTTGCAAGATGAGACTTCTGGTGTCAGGGTTCCTATAGGTGGCTTGTTTTCATCCCCCACATAGTATTTTCAGAGTGAATCTAAGTTCCTAAAGCCTATTCCAAACATAAGGTGCTTAATCATTTCATAATTAAGCCTATTGCAGGTTTTCACAAGATAAGTCACAAGAATTTATAGATTATGTGATGGATCCCTGAATGTGACTAATATTCATAGCCCAGTTGATATTCAACGGTACTGTTAACCAGTATCAATGAACAATTTTCATCTGTAATGTTTCTTCTAGGTGTTGGATTCTGTATTTACTTTTTATAATATTTTTGTTCTTCTAAAAACCATCAAAATGCCGTGATAAAAAGTGGATTTTAACGTTTTTTTCTTAATTACACACACACACACACACACAGGATGGGGAAGAGAGAAGGACAGCTGCAGAAGACTCTATAGTTATTTTGAATATATGTCACATATGTAACAGTGTAACAGTTGGAATTTGAATATTTTCTAGTTACTTTATTCAATTAGACAATATTTGGAGACATATAACTATGCAGGCTATAATGATAGTGTTATTTTCTCTTAAAATCTACAGTAATTATAGATAATAGTAATGTTATACAAGAATTAAAGTAATGAAGGTTAATATTAACTAAATTTGAAATAATAATAAAATATGTAGCTTATAACTGCTAATTCTAATTAGAATTTCTAGTGTTCTCTAGAGGCTTTAGGAAGAACAAAGATAGTGTGTGTTTGGAACTTGTAAGCAATTTCTTTAGTTTTAATGTTTCTTGGAGGTAATATAAGAAATAAACATCTTAAGAGGTTAATAAAATTTAGCTTCTTCAATAATATATTTCTATAGTTCAATTAAGCTTTAATAATAACTGAAAATCTACTTGTTATAAATATTTCAAATGCATATAAACATCAGTTTACAATACCTGGAATATTGGGCATAGTTTTAAGATGCTAGTGAAACATACTTTCATAATGTATGTATATAAAAGCAATTTTCTTCTAGAAGACATTTTAAACCGTGTTTCTCAGTTTTAAAATCAGTAGGTTCCTTCTGAAGATATCCACCACTGTTTGATTGCTCAGTACAGATTTCTATAGTCAGTGAAGAAATGAAATAGGAAAAACTAATTCATTTCTGTTGGAAATACCTGGAATTGACCTGAAGATAATGAGATGTTAGTCTCAGAGCATACGGCCCTTATAAGACAGTACTAAAGTGTCCGGAGAGAGGTGGTGTCTGAACATAATTTGTCATCTGAATAACATTGCATACATTCATTTTAAATTTTATTTATTATTTTTATGCGTATGAGTGTACTGTCTGCATGTAGGTTGGTGCACCCATGTCGTGCAATGGCACAGAGGTTAGAAGAGGGCGTCGGATTCCCCTGGAACTGGAGTTAAAGATGGTTCTCAGCCGCCATGTGGGTGCTGGGAATCGAACCCAGGTCCTCTGCAAGAGCAGTCAGTGTTCTTAACTGCTGAGCCATCTTTCCAGCCCCACATTTTAAGGTAAATCTGTTGAGTTACACGTTTATTATGAATCACCTCCAATTCTGTGTGAGAAATTATACATGAAATCCAAAATTATAACTTTGAAAATCTATTTTATACATAAAAACATTAGATTGACACTTTGTGAATAATTATTAGGTAAAATTAATTTAATTTTTCATATTATTGTTGGAGATATTAGTTACCTCTCACTATATCAGAGATTACCTTGAATTTAATAGACTTATAGAGCAAACATTTTAGAATGATGAAAGTTTTTCAGTGGTAACCTGTCTATCTACCATGTGTGAGGCCTTGATTCTATCTTCAGTACTTAAAAAAGAAAAAAAAAACTCAAACTTTGCATTTATTTTTGCACACTATTGGGAATACTGTCAGATCTCAACCAAGTCCTGACCTTCAGTCTCTCACAAGTCTGCATAGGTGGTTTTGTAATGTGGTTTCATCCAAAGTCCTGACTGGGTAATGATTTATTTCTAAACTTATGAGTACAGTTGCTAGCAGGGTTCACTGTGCCATCGGTTATTGAACTGAGGGCTTTTGTTCTTTGTTGGCTCTTTTACTTTTTTTCTGGCCTTGAGGTGTGTCAGTACACAAAGGCAGTTTGATCCATCCGTCATTCATTACAAGACAAAGAGTAAAATGAAACCAAAAACACTGAGATAATCACAGTATTTTTTAACCTAGATTAGTCATCAGAAATAAATAAATGAAGTCTAGTCTGCCTCATGGTGAGGTCAGTCCAGGACAGGTCTCAGTTGTCAATTCAGACATTGCCTTCCACATGGATACATAAAATTTTGTTCTCAGTTATTACAAGTGATATGACATTTCATTCGGTGATGATCATTGTTCATTTCTCTGTCTTTTGTACTGTTTGGTTGTGTTCATGGAACTCTCAAGTGTGGAACATTGCATTAATTTTCATTGTCTTTATTAAGACCTCATATCAATTCCCCATGGTTTTACAGGCTGTTTTCCTTTTAACTTTCCATGAACCTTGACTTAACTCTATTTTTTTGGGAACAGAATCTTTTACAAGAATCTTTAGCTTCTTTAAAACTTCCTTTCACCACTTTTTCATGTGGCTTATAATTAAGTGGCACTTTCAGAATATGATATTCACAATATGTTATCATTGTCTTTGCTCTTTCTAATATTCCACATTGAGATACTTTTGGTCAGGTATTGCTTTTTTACTTAGGCTATACCATAGCTTATCTGTTGAGTAAATATATATATAATATACATATTATATATATATATATATAGCTTATTTATTAATAGATAGATAGTTATAGTAAGATAGTTTATTATATAATAATATTATAATAATATATATCGATATCTAGAGATAAGAGTTTTGTAATTCCAAGGCCAGTAGCTCACATAACAAGAACTCAATGTGTCTTCAATACATAGTACAGGTACACGTATACATAACATTCCTTGAATTCAATTACAAATAAGAGCAATATACATCCATATTCATTTTACATGTAAATGATCAAATCTGCTTCTTCAAAACCCTTTTTATCCCTGATTGAATCGTAAAGATCTGCAGAAAGTTTTGTCCAGTTCCAATAGTTCCTTAATGTTAAATAGGGCATTTATGTTCTTATGAGTTAATTATTCAATACATTTGGGGATTTTAATGTCACCTTCCTTATAAAATTTGTGTATTTAAATTTTGAATGAAATGCACAGAGTTTCAATAAAAAATTGACTTTGGGAAAAATATAAAATTTGTATATTTAATACAACTGAGTATTAAATATACCCAGTCCTGGATAATACATCTACAATTGAAACTCTACCTACAACTGAGGCTCATGGAACAAAGCAGAGCCAGGGGTAGAGAGAAATAAAATTACTGCACCCCTCAACCCTCACCATTGAAGCTTCCTTTGGTAGGATTTCTGTATTGAACCCCATCTACTCACAGCTCAGGGACCATTGCTGAAAAGGGAGCAGAAATACCGTAAAGGCTATGGTACTTCATGAACAAAGGGGGGGCTAGGATTTCAGACCAATGAAAGCTGACACATGTGAATTTTGGGCAATGGATTTATTGAGCATAGGACCCATGCATACCCAATTTCATGAGGATCCAGAGGGGACAAAATGGATGGTGGGCCAGCCCTAGACTGAGAAATATTGAAGAGTACTTGTTACTGAGTGTGGGAGAATATACTTTACTTAAGATGTCTAGATGGGCTGACTAGACTGCAGTGGATGAATTTTCACTTAAAAACATCTGAGTGTAAATCCTTGACTGGACAGGTCTTACCTTGTATGGTGCAATACAATGAGGTCTGGTAGGGGGTTGGAGGCATGGATGGGTGAAGGGATCAAACTTTGAGAACTGTGCTATGAAACAACAAAAGCTTAATAGAACATTAACGAAAAATGTTTATTTAAAGATGCCTATACCTTGCTTTATGGCATTGCATATTTTCTGTAAAGTTTTTAAATATGAAAGCTACACTTTTTTCAAAAGTGGCATTTTTAATGGTTTGTTTTTTTTTTTTTTTTTTTTTTTTTTTTTTTTTTTTTTTTTCTTTATACATGTTTTTTTTTTTCCTTTGGCAGTTTTGTATATATTTTCTCTGGAAATGGTTTCCTTTTTTATCCCTGTTTTTTTGAGGTAGGATCTCACTATGTTGTTTGTGCTAGCATTAAACTCATGATCCCCCTGGTGTGGCCTCCTACACAGATATATTAATACTAATAAAGCTTTAAAATGGTGTTCTGAGGGTTCTAGAGGTGGCTCAGCTGTTCAGAGCACTGGCAGTTCTTAAAGAAGACCCAGGATCAAATCCTAGCTCCCAAATGGATGCTAACAACAGTCTATAACTCCAGTTCCAGGGAATCCAACGCCCTCTTGTGCACTGCATGACATGGGTGCACTTAAATACATGCAGGCATGACATTTATACACATAAAAGTAAGTAAATACAAAAAAATTGTATGTTGATCTACTTATATATAGAACACATTGCAGAAACAAATGTATATTTCATGATCTGTTTGGATTCAAAAGAAAAGTTCAAATTCTTGTCATCTCCATTTTAAGAAGAATGAACATAGTTGGCAATAAAATGTAAATATTAGGATTTCTGTGAGAATGATGACAAATGTCATATATTCATAACAAAATTGACAGTTTCCAAAATCTAAACATTTTGTACATTTAATACATACTAAGTTCTAGCCAGGCATGGTGGCGCACGCCTTTAATCCTAGCACTTGGGAGGCAGAGGCAGGCGTATCTTTGTGAGTTCATGGCCAGCCTGGTCTACATAGTGAGTTCCAGGACAGCTGGAGCTACAGGGAGATCCTGTCTTGAAAAGACCAAAAAACATACATACTAAGTTATTTGTGAAGTATTTTACATGGATTATTTCATTTCCCTTTGTTGTCTCTTCTAGACTGTTGATGATATTAATGAGGTTTTTGTTTGTTTGTTTTGTTTTTTTTTCTGCTGAGAAAGGAAATCATGCCCAGGCAGGCAGACCAGATAGCAGCTTGCATTCTTCATGACTTTGCTGTGCCTCCTACACAAGCAAAGGCATGGAAATCAGATACATTAGCATAAGCTTGAATGCACAGACCCATACTATTGAAGACTACTGTCTTTCTCTGTAATGTAAGTGTGCTCATTAAACCTCCATTATCAGTGATCTTAATTGGAGACACCTCTACTGTCTTATCTGTCCCACAAGAAAAGAATTGGCTGTTCCATGTGAATTCTTATCTTTTAAAGTACCTCTTTCTTGCCTACCCAACCTTACCTAACTTATGTAAGAAATGAGTGCATTTCTATTAATTGAATGCAGTAAAAATATACTCATAAAAAGTCACAGCTGAATGAACCAATTTGTCTGCTAAATGTTTTACACTCTGTTGAAACATGTCTATCAGTATAAAACTTGTGGAAAAAGAATGAGAAAATATTTAAATTGCTAGATGTACTTGGTTCTGTTCTCCATGCATGTTTCCTTTACCATGGCAGAACATTGCTAGTCCCCTAATTTCTCCCTACCTGCTAACACCATTTGCTCCTCTCTTTTCCATTTTCTCCATGACTTTAATAATGATAATTTTTATTTAAATTAATTTTACAGCTGCTTAAGCAAAATATGTGCTGCCTTCAAATGGCAAATATAACTTCTGGGAATTATCAATATCACCTGTCTTAGAATGGGTTGCTGAGACTTGTCTCTGTTTGGCTTTCTGTGATAAGAATAGACAGATAATGTGCTCCTGGCAATATGTGAGGAAGGTGTTGCATCCTAGCATGCAGCTGCTTATACTAGAAGGCAACAAAAGTAACAACCCTGCAACATGTGATACTATTAGAATACTTGTAATTTTTTGAAAAGGAAAAGCTAGTGTGATTAGGCAGCTTTTATTGCCTTAACAGCAATAATAAAGATGCTATCACTCCTCTCCAAGGATTTACTTATTCTTTGATCCAGCAATGTCAAAAGATACTGTTAGTACTGGCATTTTCATTCTAATACACATGCTTTTGTTTCTTCAGTGATGACATTTAAGCACTTTAATAATTGATTATATTATTAAATGTTAATATATCTACATGAAAAATCAGAATCTGGTTCTAAAACCTTTGTGTTACAGCTTTTAGACATTCATTTTACTCATAGTACAACTTGCCATTATCCAGTTTCTTTAATCCATTTCAGGTCATAAACTGAAAACATATAGTGTGGTAGAAGTATGGAAATAGATTTCCTGATACCTATGTAGATCTGCTTTAGTATTCAGAGTAAGGGACAATTTAGCTATGGAATTCCATAGGATATTTTTTTTTCTTATTCTTTTCTAAGTCTTCCATAGTCTATAATCATTTTTAAGTTCATTTATAAATCTAACCCATGTAAACAATGAACCATGGTTTTTACAGTATTTTTGTCCAGAACTTTGGTCTGATAAAACTTGCTCTAATTAAATAATGATGCTGTCTCTATGTTCAATAGGGCATAATGCTGTTTTGATTCCATTATTAGTGGTTTGGGGAGCTCATTTTATCTGTTCCTGTCCAGTGCTTATTGTGACAAGTAAAATTCTTGACAAAAAGGGACTAGGAGCAGAGTTCGTGCCATAGTTCAGAACAAAGCTATCCGATACATTAAGCATTGATTGAATTCATGACATGGCAATATTAGTGTGGTGTACATACTAATTTAAATTTAAACAATAGGCACCCATACATACATCTGATGTCAAAGATAACTGTAGATGTCGCTTATGTTGGGTTTCTGTAATAGGATTGCCTGGGAAAAGGTGTTGTTTTTTTGTCCTTTTGTGTGTGTGTGTGTGTGTGTGTGTGTGTGTGTGTGTGTGTGTGTGTTTGAGACATGGTCTCCCTGTAGCCCCAGCTGTCCTGGAACCCACTCTGTAGACCAGGCTGTTCTTGAACTCACAGAGATCCGCCTTCCTCTGCCTCTGGAGTGCTACGATTGAAAGTGTGCACCACCATGCCCTGTGAAAAGTTTATTCTTGAATTGGAGGATTTATTTTTCCTAAAAGATGTCATGTTTTCCTTAAAGGAGTGCTCGGAGGTTCCTCCTTGGCAATCCCAAACAACTATCAGTCCTGCACTTTTGCTCCACATGGGGTCTTTCCCTCCCATGTTCCCCCAACTGAAGTCCAGTAAGCACACATACTCTCTTGATCCCCTGCACTGGCCTCCATGATACAGCCAATGTAGTCCAACAATGGCAGTCTATATTCTGACGAGGCTGACATCCCCTTAGCTGTTTAGTCCACAAGCTGGGTATCTCAGTAGTCCCCATCTGGCATTGAAGGTTTGGAGGATTCTTGGAGAGACATGAATCCTCAGTCCATATTGGAAGCTTAAAAAGCTGTGTCTCATGTCGTTGAGGAGTGCCAAAAGCAGTGTCAGCCACAGAGTTGATGCACTTGCCAGTAAGAATTGAAGACAGGCATGGAAAGGGAAGCGATTCTAGATTTGATTGAGAAATGATATATGACCTATGGAATAAGTTTTATAACTAAAAAATTATATAAAAATAAAAAATAAAACAAAATGGCAGAAGAAATGGCTCTTAAATGATACCATGTTGAGCAACTAAGAAGGTGCTATTTTTAGACAGTCTTATTTTTCCCAGGGTCACTGTGAAGCCAAAGATGACTTCAAATTGTTCATCGTTTTGTCCTTCAAGTTGCTTTGACTACTCTTGAGTACTGGCATGATTACAGGCATGTACCACCTTTCCTGGTTCATGCAATGCTACAGATCCAGCCCAGGATTTTGTGCTCCCCAAGGCAGTACTATACCAAATGAACTCCTCCAGCCCCAGCAAGTACATTTGGAACTGTTTTCTTTCTTCTTCTTTTTTAATTAAATTCTTTCACAAAGTAAAGCAATATATACTTGATATTGTTTGTAGTCACTTTCCAGGGGCTAATTTAATATATTTAAACTAATGTTAATTAAGAGAAAATTACTTATACAAAGTCTTTTCAACTTTATCCTGATACTATGGTGTCATTTTCATTTTGATTCCGTGATAGTCTTCATATCCATATACCCTTAGAGACATCAAGGCAATTGTTCACTATTACCAGCTCTTTAGAATTCAATAATCTTTTTAAAAATACTTATCAGTTTCCCTAGTGGTTAGATGATAATTGAGTGTCAATCTTTATAGATTGCATAAAACTTATTTGGGAATTATTACTAGTAAATGTATTTAATTAGAATGGACCCTATTTAAAACTTAATAAGGAGTAGTGTAAACATTTGTTCTTATTCATATGAGTTTTATAAGGATTTCCAAATGGGTTATCTATACGTTTTATACTTTAGTACTTGTATGATACACATAGCTGCTCTTTTAATAAACAGGGCCAAGTATATAGAACTTTTCAGGTATATGGGGAAGAAAAATCAATTCAGTGTATTAATATTTCTTATAATGTGATATATTAAGCCCACACCAATTCACAATCTCTTAGACAAGGATAAGAACCAGATAATTTTAACTTTTATTTTATGCATATGAGTGTTTTGCCTGCATGTGTGTAAGTGCATCCATGTAGTACAATGTCTAGGGAGGTCAGAAGAAAGCATTAGAACCCCTGGAACTGGAGTTATAGATGGTTGTTAGCCATCATGTGTGTGCTGTGAACTGGATTTTAGTCCTCTGCAAGAGCAACCAGTGCTCTTAGCCCAGCAGAGGTACCATATTTTTTTCCAAAAATAATTTAAAACTTGCCATCAAAAAAATAAAGGACTATATTCCTTTGAGAAGTTTACTATATGGGTCTATTTTCAAACAATACTTTTCTTCAATATCATCTTTTATGAGAAATATTTACCACTGAATTCCTTCATAGCACTAGAATTTCTTTGGCTATGTTCTGTATTCTGTTTAAGTTGCATGACTAACTTTTGGTAGATTGTCTTTATATCCCCTGTTGTTATTTGTATCTCACTGCAGCAGTTTTTTTTTTTTTTTTTTTTTTTTTTT
>VZQC01007794.1:879547-892423 GCA_009823505.1 Rhizomys pruinosus | reverse complement strand
TTAGTTTGTTTGTTTGTTTTGGTCTTTTTGAGACAGAGTCTCCCTCTAGCTCCAGCTGTCCTGGAACTCACTATGTAGACCAGGCTGGCCTAGAACTCACAAAGATCTGCCTGCCTCTGCCTCCCAAGTGCAAGGATTAAAGGCGTGTGCCACCATGCCAGGCTGCAACAGATCTTTTTTGGGTTAAATTCCAACCAGTCAAAAAAATTTTTTTAAAGACTAAGAAAAAGATGCAAGACAGGACTTAATGCATACGGCAAAATGCATGAGCTCTAGTGGTGGTGGAGGCATGGATGGGGAATCGGATCTAAATTTGATTGAGAAAGGTTGTACGAAATGAACAAAAATTCAATAAAAAATTCCAACCCCTCAGGATGCTATGATTAGAATTGTAATAAATATATGTAAATGACTTCATGAAACTCTAATAGTTCTTTTTAGTCTATAAGCAGATTATGGCCTCTGTGTAGAGTATAGACACTAGGCATTTCCCATAAGAGATATATATATATGAAGTAGAAATGCATTTCTTTACCTAAAAGGGAATGTTTTCAGAGTCAGAATGGAATTGATTCTTCTGTTTCCTGTATTAATTTCCTATATTAATTCATTTATTAACCCTCTTAAAAATATTTACGATATTCAGAGGTCTCCCAAGGCCACCTGAAGCACAGGTAAGTAGGAGCAGGGTGCTTCAGCAAGGCGGGTTGTAGTTTGATTTAATCTAGTTGTCTTTAGCTTGATTGGCTTTTGTTGCTCTGGGGGTGGAGATATCCTCCCAGCTGGTATAAAAGGTGGGTTTGTGTGAGTCTTGAGATTAGTGATTTCCCAAGACCACCTGAAGCACAGGTAGGTAGGAGCTGGGTGATTCAGCAAGGTGGATTGTTGTTTGATTTAATCTAGATGTCTTTGGCTTGATTGACTTTTGTGGCTGTGGAGGTGGAGTTATCCTTCCAGCTGGTATAAAAGGTGGAATTGTATGAGTCTTGAGATCAGAGATTTCCCAAGACCACCTGAACCACAGGTGGCATGGGTCTAAAGAGCCCCCCCCTCGCCAACTGGGATTATGACGGCATCTGAAAGAGGCAAACAAAGCAAGCCTTCAACACAGTGAAGAGGCATTTGGGACTCACATTGGAATAGAGGCAAGGAGAAACCCATATGCCAGGAAGACAAAGAAGAGACAACATGGAAAAGGTACAGGATAATCCCAAACCAAGCTCTACAAACCCTGTGGAATATTCCTACAGTGGGATCCCCCTGGGGATGGCCCAGGACACAGATATCAGAAGCACAATTGTGAACATACTTAAAGAAGTACAAGATTATAAAGAGCAAATNACTGTGGGACACTATGAAAAGATCAAACCTCCACATCATAGGAATAGAGGAAGGAGAAGAATCCCAAGAGAATGGTATTGATCAGATCTTCAACAGAATAATAGATGAAAATTTCCCCAAACTAAAAAAAGACAAACCAATACAAATACAAGAAGCACATAGAACTCCAAACAGACAAGATCAGAAAAGAAACTCTCCATGCCACATCATAGTTAAAATGCTAGACACCAAAAACAAAGAAAATCCTTAAAGCCACAAGAGAAAAAACAAGTGACCTATAAGGGGAAACCTATTAGAATTACAACTGACTTCTCAGTGCAAACAATGAAAGCAAGAAGAATGTGGAGAAAAGCATTCCCAGTGTTAAAGGACTATAGATGACAACCCAGGTTACTATACCCAGCAAAAATATTAATTATAGTTGAAGGAGAGAGAAAAAACCTTCCATGACATAAACAAGATGAAAGAATACATGTCTAGAAAACCAACTCTTTAGAGAATACTTGAAGCAGTTCAAAGGATAGAAGAAAGGAGCAACCATCCCCAGGCACCTAGAAAGAGAAATCAATAAAATCATAACTTCAGAAGTAGAAACCTAAACCAAAATCACAAATGGATAATAAGGCAAAAGGAAGCAAAACAAACCTATCAGTCATAACCTTAAATATTAATGGACTAAATTCCACAATCAAAAGAAATTGACAGGGAGATTGGATTAGGAAACATAACCCATCGATATGCTGTCTACAAGAAACACATCTTACCTTCAAGGACAGTCACCACCTTAAAGTGAAAGGAGGAAAAAAAAATATTCCAAGCAAATGGTACCAAATAGAAAGCAGGTGTTGCTATTTTAATATCAGACAAAATAGACTTCAAAGTAAAAGAAATCAGAAGAGACAAAGAAGGCCATTACATTTTATCAAAGGAACAATTCACCAAGAAGATATCACAATTATGAATATGTTTGCAGCAAACTCTGGTGCATCAAACTTTATAAAGACAATTCTCCAGGGACAACAATTCACATACTAACCCCAGGACACTCATAGTAGGGGACTTCAGTACCAAACTGAGCCCTTTGGACAGGTCAACAGGACAAAGAATAAACAGAGAGACATCTGAACTGAACAATATGACACACCAAATGGACCTCATAGATCTCTACCAAATATTCCACCATAATACCAGAGAACACACTTTCTACTCAACACCCGATGGAACATTCTCCAAAATCGACCACATACTGGGACACAGAAGAAACATCCACAAATACAAAAAGATAGAAATAATTTCATGCATTCTATCAGACCACAGTGCAATAAATCTCAACATCAACACCAAGATAAGCCATTCTACTGACAAGAACATATGGAGACTAAACAACACACTCTTAAATAATGAATGGATCAAGGAAGAGATAAAGAAATAAATAAAAGCATTCCTGGAACTGAATGACAATGACAATAAAACACAACAAAACCTATGGAATACCCTAAGAACAGTACTAAGAGGGAAGCTTATAGCCCTGAGTGCCTACATTAGAAAAACAGAAAGAGCACAAGTGAACGAGCTAACACTGTAGTTAAAGCACTTGAGAGGCAACAACAGAGGAACCCTAAATGCAACAGACAGGAAGAAATAACAAAATTCAGAGGAAAAATTGATGAAATAGAAACAAAGAAAACAATACAAAAAAATCAATGAATCCAAAATTTGGTTCTTTGAAAGAATAAACAAGATAGACAGACCTCTAGCCCAGTTAACCAAAAGAAAGAAGGAACAACTCCAAATCAATACAATCCATGATGAAAAGGGAAATATCACAAGAGACAAGGAAAAGATCCAGAAAATCATATGGGAATACTTCTACCAAGTTTGAAAACCTAGAAGAAATGGATGAATATCTGAAATCCTGGGAATCACCAAAGCTCAAGAAGACTGACGGCTTAAACAGACCCATAATATATGAAGAAATTGAAGATGTAACCCAACTAAAAAAAGCCCTGGCCCAGAAGGTTTCATGGCAGAATTCTATAAAATATTCCAAAAAGACCTACAACCATTATTACTGAAATTGTTTAGAAGGATAGAAACAGAGGGAATTCTTCCAAATTCCTTCTATGAAGCCAGCATCACTCTATTACCAAAACCAGGCAAAGATACAACCAAAAAGGAGCACTATAGACCCATCTCCCTAATGAACACAGATGCCAAAATTCTGAACAGGATACTGGCAAATCACATACAGACCCACATCAAGTAGATCATCCATCATGATCAAGTTGGATTCATACTAGAGATGCAGGGATGGTTCAACATACGAAAATCAATAAACATCATCAAGCACATAAATGGAATGAAAGACAAAAACCACACCATCATCTCAGTTGATGCTGAAAAAGCTTTTGACAAAATCCAGCATCCCTTCATGCTTAAAGTCCTAGAGGGAATTGGATTGGAGGGATCATTCCTCAATGTAATCAAAGCCATATACAGGAAACCCACAGCCAATATCATCCTAAATGGGGAAATGACAGAAACATTCCCTTTAAAGGTAGGAACTCGGCAAGGCTGCCCCCTGTCACCACTCCTCTTCAATATAGTGCTTGAAACACTTGCTAGAGCAATAAGGCAAGAAAAGGAAATTAAAGGAGTACTAATTGGAAAAGAGGAAGTCAAGCTATCCCTATTTGCTGATGATATGATTGTTTACTTAAGGGATGCTAAAAACTCCACCAGAAAACTCCTAGAAACGATTAACAGCTTCAGCAAAGTGGCAGGATACAAAATTAACCTTAAAAAATCAATGGCCTTTCTTTACACCAACAACAAGCAACTGGAGAAAGAATTCAAAGAGACCTTCCCACTCACAATAGCCTCAAAAACAATAAAATACCTAGGAACAAACCTAACCAAAGACACCAAAGATCTCTACAACAAAAATTTTAAACCCTTAAAGAAAGAAATTGAAGAAAACATCAGAAGATGGAAAAGCCTCCCATGCTCATGGATTGGGAAAATTAACATAGTAAAAATGTCCATTCTGCCCAAACTCTTGTAATGGAATCCCAATTAAAATCTCCAAGAGTTTCTTCACAGGCTTGGAAAAAAAAGTCCTTAAATTCATTTGGAAAAACAAAAGACCCCAAATAGCCAAAACAACCCTGAGTGAAAAGAGCAACACAGGGGGGATCTCTATACCAGATGTCAAACTATACTACAGGGCTATAGTCATAAAACCATCCTGGGACTGGCACAAACACAGACCTGTTTACCAATGGAACAAAACTGAAGATCCAAACTTGAGCACATACAATTTCAGCCATCTCATATTTAACAAAGGGGTCAAGAAGACACAATGGAGTAAAGACAGCATCTTCAGCAAGTGGTATTGGCAAAACTGGATCACCACTTGTAGAAGAATGAAATTAAACACCTACATCTCACCCTGTACACAAGTCATCTCCAGATGGATTAAAGATGGCAATGTGAAACCCCAAACTCTGAAGGCGATAGAAGAAAAAGTTGGCAGCAGACTACAAGTCATAGGCGTAGGAAAAGACTTCCTAAATCAGACAGCAGCTGTGTAAGAATTAAGGTCAACAATTGACGAATGGGACCTCATCAAACTCAAAAGCTTCTGTACATCAAAAGAAACAATCAAGGAAGTGAAGAGAGTACCCAAGGCCTTGCATACTGTAAGCAAGCCCTCTACCACTGAGCCATACCCCCAACTCTGTTGTCTTGTTAATTTTTAATTCTATTAATGAATTTTAGATTTTCCCCGAAACTAGTTGAGTCAGTTCCAAAATAAAACAGGCTTCTCAGGGACACACCTTCTTCTTCCCAGTCTATGCCACCGTATTACTTCCCTCTGTTATACTATGGTCCCTATATTCATTTTTAAGAAACCAAAACACCGCCAAAAGGTGGCTGGCAGAACAGTTTTTCATTGGAAGAAAAGATCAAGTGACATTGTGAGGTGGGTTTGTGTGTTTTGTGATCGTCACTTCCTGTACTGAGTAAAAAGTATGAAAACTCAGGTTTTGGGTTCTGGTTCTGCCACTAACTGGCTGGCTGGTGCAGGTTAGGATAACTTCCCTGGCCTTACTTTCTGCATGTGTAATACAAAAATACTTCATGGATAGCATGACGGTTTAAGACACCAGCAACAGAACACAACTATGATGACATTCCATGAAGTAGAGGTTTATAGTTCTAACTAAATTCGTGCTCTTTATGGAATATTTCTAATAAAGTGCTTGTTCTAAGAGTGCACAGCTGGACAGAGGTGCCCTACCCCTTAATTATGAGCAGGTGCTACCTTTTCAGATACTGAAACACTAATACTTTGGTACTCAGATGTGTTTCATGGTATATGTTTTAATCCTTGGGTATAGTGGAGGCCTAAAGGGAGTAGTCTAATTACTACCTCATAATAACCTTTCTGAAGCAAGTAAAATCTTTGTTAAGTAGTTTTTAGCATGTACTTTTAAAGTATTTTTGTGCTATAAAAGTACTGATTCTAAACACAGATTCAGGAAGGGCGAGCTATTTGGCACTTCTGAGAAGTTCGTTCTGTTTGGGTCTTGACTTCCCTCCCATACTAACAGGCTTATCTTTTCCCCAAGGAATGCACATTTTGCCTGATCCTCCTCCCCACTATGTTTATCTCTTCTTGGTTATATAAGCAATAAAACTTTTCTGTTGTAAAAAAAAAAAAAAAGAGAGGGTACTTGAGAGTACCCTCAAGCCTCACCCCACCGCAGAGATACATGCACGGGCATGTTTATTTCAGCTCTCTTCACAATGGCAAGGAGCTGCAACCAACCCAAATTCCCCTCAACTAAGGAGTGGATAGAGAAAGCGTGGTATATCTACATGATGGAGTTCTATGCAGCAGTAAAGAAAGATGACATCAGGAGCTTTGCAGGAAAATGGCTGGAGCTAGAAGACATCATGTTGAGTGAAGTAACACAGTCCCAGAAAAACAAAGGATGATTGGTATCCCTCATCTGTTGATGCTAGTGCCAATTACCTAGTTGTATTTCTTGTGCACGACTCCTTGAGCTTTTTTCAAGTAGGTGGGAGTGATGAATATTGGAATCAACAACAACAACAACAACAATAACAACAGAAAGGACTGTATCAAAAACTGACTGAAACAGTGAACTTCTGCTCAAAACAGTCAACTTCCATGTGGAGAATTTTGAGAAAGACTGAGCAAGAAATGATAAGCATGTTTGGCAGAATACACGAGCTCTGGTGGGGTGGGGGCATAGGGTGGGGAACACGAGTCTAGATTTGATAATCTTGTACAAAACATATATAAAAAATTAAAACATTAAAAGCTAAAAAAGAAAAAAAAATATTTAAGATAATGCTATTGCCTCCAGATACACAGATGAGATAAATAATTATTGACAGAATAATAGACTTGGTAAAAGGCAACAGAGCTAAATTTGAGCTCAGAAGTTTTAATTACTGTCACCTTTCAGTCACTGAAATTATGTCTGTTACATAAATGTTAACATAGTATTTTTTTAGTATATATGAATTTGATGTATATAATTGAAACACAATCCCAGTCCATTCACCTGTGAGTCCTGTCACATCCACAGTTTATTTGGTAGACAGTATTGTAGTGACAAGGGAAGTGAGTTTGTCTGGATGGTGATAAACTCTCGGAAGGAATTTATAGATGGTCTACATTTTTATGTCTGCTGATTACTTTTGAGTCTGAACACTATTATTCATTCATGGCATCTAATTGTACCTCTTCTAAATTCAAATATTGAGGGTGGCATTTGCAATTATGGGAGATGATTAAAAAAAAAACAACTCTAACACTGGTTTCTGTTGTGTTAACCCTTCCAATTGAATACTTTTACTGGAAGACCTTTACTGAAACAATAAGAAATAGCCTAAGATTCCTTTGTAAGAAATTAAAGATTGTTTGATAGTTTATTTCACAGTTATTCTGAATGAATATTACTGTATCTTTCTTTCGATGCAAATGGTAATGATTTTCCCCCACTATTCATCTTTACTAAAGGGAGGGACTGTATGAAATTACATTCAGGCATAGAAGTACTTGAAATACTGTAATCTCACTATAAATTATATTGTCATGCCAATAATATAAAAATACTGTCTTAAAAGTCTTCTGAAGTGTGGAGTTTTGAGTTCCAGGTTCATTCAAAAATGTCTGGGTGGACATTTTTGTCCACCACTGGCGATGGCACAGTGAGTGCTCTTAAATGCTGAGGCATTTCTCCAACCCCAGATTATTCTATTTAATACCATCAGTATTTGTTGGCTATACATAGACTTTCTCCTCCAATTTTCTATAATTTCCACTGTTGAATTAGGGTCATGTAAGAGGGTTTATCTGAAATATTTTCATTCAAGTAATTGAAAATGATATTACAATACACCTCAATATATAATATTATGTGCTTTGTTTACAGTTTTACTTTATGAATACTTAAACCTGTCAGTCATTACCTGGTTTCAGTTTGGTTTGATTTCATTTGAACATATTTTACCCTGACCATTGCCAACGAAAATGTACACATCTAATAAACAATTTGCTATGTGGAAAGTAGCCAAGTTTATAGAAAATTGGTGTTTGTGAAATGTTTTTTTATTGACTATCAGCATTTTACTTATATTATTGAAATTCATGATTTGAATCCTTACAGAGTCAATGAGTATGTGTTTTTTATCATGTTTTTATAAGAAAAATACAAATTCATATAACATATGTGCTAACAATGCCTTCACTCTTAAGTAAGCTGTCTACCCTGACATTTGTGGTATTAATGCAACCCATTTTCTTCATGCTACTGATATTGGTAACTGAGGCATTTACAATAGTAATTGTTGCCACTTAGAATAGACAATATTATGATGAAATGGAAGTTTTGTAGGGTTTTGTTTTTGTTGTTGCTCCTTTTTGAGATGGTCTCTCTGAAGCCTTAGCTCTCCTGGAACTCAGTATGTAGACCAGGCTGGCCTGGATATCACAGAGATATGCCTGCCTCTGCCTCATGAGTGTTGGAGTTAAAGATTTGTGCCTACATGCCCAGCAAAATACTAACTTTTAGTAAGTACATTGGCTACAAAAGAAATAAATAACTCAGTAGACTATATGTTAACTAGTTTACAAAATTTGTTGTACATTTCAAAATTCAATATTAATCTCCTTTAGTAAATACAATTCAATATTAATCACCTTTTAAGCATTGTTTGAAGATATTTGAAATTAAATTTTAATCACAGATCAAACAACTTTATAAACCTTGCAAATATCAGATGCCTTAATCCATTGTCTAAACTTTATAAAGTAGTCCTGAAACCAATTTCCATCAGACACTCACGTCTCTCTATTTATCTTTCTGTACCACACCTGGACACCAGCATAATCAATATAGTGACAAATTTATTTCATTTCACAAATGATAAATTAATGGATGCTAGCATATTGTATGCTCCCATTCTGTATATAGTTTTTAATAACTAATGTTAGCATTCACAGAGACTACTAATTTTCTATGGAAATTAGATAACAGCATTATTCTAGCAATGCTTCTAAGCTGTCATCGAGGCTATTCCCCTTGTCTTGTTTGCTCATTCAACGAATATGTATTGAATTTCTGTCATATACCATACACAACAATTTTTCACAGAATATTTATTACTTCATGATGCCTGTGACACACAGAACGAATAACTGAATTCTCAGAGGTAGACTCAGAATTTGCTTAATTTGTTTTGTCCTGCTAGTATTCTTGTTTGTCTGTGCTTTTGGCCTTGCTTACTCAATTTTATTCAAAGTAAATGTTGCTTCCTAGTCTCTTAAGGAATTTTCTAGAGACCAAATCATTATTTTTCTATAGACACTGGTTACACATGCTTAAGTTGTTATGTTAACTCAACCATTGGGTATTATTATGTAGACTATTTTTTGAAAGATCTCTTCAGCTATCTCTTATTCCTAGCTCATTTTTATCTACAATCTATTTATTGCTTGTTAAGACTCGATGTAATAAAATGATCCAATGAACTTTGAGGGTGACCTGTATAGGTTAAAGTTTAGAAATAGGAGTGGAGATGAAAATGCAGTAAACAGTTAACCCAAAAGATGATGATAGCTACAACTGTGATACTCTGTGTAAGGTACTTGTTAACTCAATTGGCATTTATTTTATAAAATTAATAATGATATTTCTGTTTGGTTTCAATGCTTCTATTTTCTCAAAAATACATTTTTTCAAGAACAGACATTAAATTACCATAAAATTCAAGTGGGAAACTTTGAATATACTTGATCCTGGATTCAAAACATAAGGCATCTTATCCACCATAGGTTTGCGACTTGAGCAAAAGATAACACTGTGTAAGTAATATATTATACTAGATACCAAAATACCAAATTGGAAAAACCCGAAGAGGAGAGTGTTGAGAGAAAAAGTTCTTAGAATATTAAAATAATGTAATAATGAAAACAAACTGCAATTGTATACTCTGCTAATATTTTCATAGTTAAGAAATACAGAAGTCAGTGTTCATACATAGAAATAAAATATATTGCTTTAGCGTTAGCACTTGCTTAACTCTGGGGTTTGTACTGCTTTTTATTTGACTGGAAACCCAACCTTTACATTGTTTTCTGTGTTTGAATACTTGATAGAATGAATATTGGACCTCAGTGTTTCTTTTGATATACACCAAGCTGAGGTCATACTGTATACTAGGCATGAATTGATTGCAAATTGAACACTTGCTCTGGTGCAGAGAGAATTTGTTTCCTATTCCAACTAATCTATGATCTAAGGGTGTTACTTTCTTTATGTGCCTGAGTGTCCTAAATGATAATAATCATAATCATAATAATAATGCTAATCATAATCATAATAATGCTAATAATAATCATGAAAAACATTCTGTTAAAATACAACATCCCTGCTGGGCATGGTGGCAAACGCCTTTAATCCTACCATTTGGGAGGCAGAAGCAGGTGGATCTTTGTGAGTTCAAGGCCAGCCTGGTCTACAGAGTGAGTTCCAGGACAGCTGGGGCTACAGGAAGACCCTGTCTCGAAAAGACCAAAAATAAACAAACAAACAAACAAACAAACAAATAAATAAATAAATAAAGGTGGTCTGGCTGAGTTGAGGCCATAAAAAATACAGCATCCCTCATACAAAATGAAATATAAGTAATTTATCTTGTATTATTCACTAAATATCTTGTTTTTTGTATGTGTATGAATGTACTGTCTGCATGTAGGTCTGTGCACCCGTGTCGTGCAATGCCACGGAGGTCAGAAGAGGGTCTTGGATTCCCCTGGAACTGGAGTTCTCCTGGAATCGGAGTTACAGATGGTTCTTAGCCGACATGTGGGTGCTGGGGATGGAACCTGGGTCCTCTGCAAGAGCAGTCAGTGCTCTTAACCGCTAGGTTATCTCTCCAGCCCTAAATATCTTTTTTTTTTTTTATCAAGTAACATAAATGAAATTTGAGACACCAAAAAAAAGCATTAAAATACAGTGAATACCAAAACATAACATCTTTTGGTATTCACTAAATATCTTGAAGTTCCTTATTCTAAAATCTTCTTTCCAGGTAATATTTTATATCCAAGAAAACTTAAAAGATTCTCAAATTATTTTGTCTGGGTTCTGAGAATAAATTTAATGTTTTAATTATAGTAATGGAAAAAAAAAACTGATTATACATTTTTTGTCAAAATAGTTTCCATTAATTGTGAAATATTTCTATTATGGCTGAATTACCATTTATGACATGTTATGAAAGGCTGTCTGGTTCCTTTCGTAGTATACATTTAAGCATTTATTTGTGTAATAAATTTGTCCTACAGAAGGAGTAGAATTATAAAGGAATTTTCTTAACATTTACCAGAAAGCCTATTATCAAATTTAAATTTTTCAGTACATTGGTGAAACTTTCAAATTTATACTAAGCCATCGAAGTATCTACAACTCTAATATTTTACTTAATTTTAGTTTGGTAAATTTATAGTATCACTATATTTATTTCATTTTTACAATGTTGCAGTATTGCATTCAAGAAGATAATGTTATTTGTATGTAAGGTGATCTTTTAAAACATTATTCTGTTGCCTATGGAAAGTATTTTTTTTAATTTGGTTCTTTTGAGACAGGGCATCAGCTGGCCAGGAAATCCCTTATGTAGACCAGGGTGACCTTGAACTCACAGAGATCTGCCTGCCACTACCTCAGAAGTGCTGGAATAAAAGACGCGCACCATCACACCCAGCTTGGAAAGTATTTTTCGGGCAAGCCAAATTTAGTTGCTTGCATTTGAGATAACTGAATTTGACCAGTCAATCCCAAAGAAATCATTTTCAAGGGCATCTGATATTTGTTTTTAATTTTTAATCAGTAATGCAGAAAATAAATCATGTAATCTTAGCTATTTGTTTTGCTGTATGCAGGATGTGGTAACATAATAGGGACTTTAAAACATATACATATTATACATATATATGTGGGAAATTAAACAGTATTACTTCAGTGTCTTCTAACAAGTTGCTCACAGAACTGTATTTTTAAAAATGTATGCCATACTCCATCCCCTCAAGGCTCAGGGATCAAAAGGGAAGAGATTATGGAAAGATTTTGAGAGCCAGAGGTAGTGAAATCCATGATTACTGCAAAACCTTGTTTTCTAAGCATTTGGTGGTGTTGTACACATGCACTTACAGCAACTTTGGTTTTATTCACCAGATCTCCATAAGATCAAGCCAACTAATATATTTTGGACTTGTTTATAGTTTTACCTATGATCTTAGTTTATTTCTATATGCTCTAGACTGGACCTTTTTTCGTAATTGAATGATTGCAATTTTCATACAATATAATTTTATAGTATTTAGATCACCTACCATATCTGTCCCTCCTTTTATTTCCCCATCCAATTATACACTTTTATTTTACATTTTATATCCTATAGAGTCTAATTTGCATCCTCAAATTTCCTTCACAGTGGGTCCATCCATTGGAGGCAGGTTAATCTGATTACTGTGTACTCTAATATAGTTTAATGATTTAATACCTGACTGAAGAGTAGAGTATCTCAGATCCTGGTTAGTAAGATAATTGTGAAATCAGCCATCTCTATAAAATGCAAATTGAGGGATCAGAGGTGTAGCACCATGCTATGTCACCTGCCTAGCATGTTTAAGAACTCGGTTTTGAATACAAACACACACACACACACACACACACACACACACACACAGACATAAGCAAATATGATCCTAATCAAAGCAGAGAGGTCTATTGAAGTAATTAACTTTAAAAAGAAAGATTTACAGCTGGGTGTGGTGGCACATGCCTTTAATCCTAGCACTTGGGAGGCAGAGGCAGACAGATCTTTTTGAGTTTAAGGCCAACCTGGTTTACAGAGTGAGTTCCAGGACAGCTGCGGCTACAGGGAGACCCTGTCTCAAAAAGACCAAAAAAAAAAAAAAACCCACAAAAA
>VZQC01007794.1:850828-875011 GCA_009823505.1 Rhizomys pruinosus | reverse complement strand
TGTCTTGATCTCATGATGTAAATTTTTCTGTGCAATTCTTACTGTTTTGAATGTGTTCTTTCAGTGTAAAGGCCATGTAATAAACTTTAAATATTAGTATATATATTCATGTATTCATTGTTCTCTTTTTCCAAGGAAAGGTAAACATTAACCCTGAAATGAGATTTATAGACATATCTTTCTTTTGCTGTCTGTTATGGTACTTTAAACGTTCACATTTAAGTTCTGATAAAGGTTGCTCTTGAGAGTGAAGGGGGAATGTTGTTAATGGCAAATAAAATTAGAAAACAGCCCTAAGAAGGTTTTTATTTATGTAGAAGTCGTAGGGTGGAGTAAATCACTGGTAGGAATGTATTATTTCCAGGTTGTTCCCTCTTAAAATAAAGGTGGAATGCAACATTTATAGATGTTCTCTTCTCAAAATGAAGATCTTAAAATTGGAGAATTGATGTTTCCTCCATCTTCCACAACGGTTCTGAGTAAGGATATTTTTATGTGATACATATATACTACTGCAGACTTAGTTAATGCTATTAATTCATCTCCCTTGATGAATTTAGTTTTTCGGGTTTCTATTGGTAACAATCTTTTTTTTTTTTTTTTTTTTTTTTTTTTGTCTTTTCAAGACAAGGTCTCCCTGTAGCCCCAGCTATCCTGGAGTCCTGGAACTCATTCTGTAGACCAGAATGACCTTGAACTTACAATGATCCACCTGCCCCTGATTCCAGAGTGCTAGGATTAAAGCCGTGGGGCACCACGCCCGGCTTTTGGTAACAATCTTTATATACATTAAACATATCTTAGTTTGTGATATCTGTAAAATTATTTTAAAGTTGAAATTCACATACCACTCTTAAGTATGAAATAAAAATTAGTAATTCCTTGGATATCATTGTTTTTCTTGGCATAGTCGTCATTTGCTTATGCTTAAGGACTCTCTAGGTCCCCATTTATTTCAGATTCGTTGAATTCATTGGATCATTTTGTTCATTGTTCAAGTGTGAGCTGGCAATCTTTCCATAACCAGACCAATTTTTTTTTTGTCTTTTTGAGACATGGTCTCCATTTAGTCCCAGCTGGCCTGGAGCTCGCTATGTAGACCAGGCTGGCCTTGAACTCACAGAGATCCACCTGCCTCTGACTGTGCTGGGATTAAAGGTGTGTGCCACCACCCTGGCCCCCAATTTGGTCTAACATTTATGCGTGTGAGGTACATAGATTTGACCCTATCACATACCCCTTTCACAAATGAAAAATCTGCTACCTTGGACTCCTTTAATGATGTTATCTACCTCCTTTACAATATTGTTTACTTCTAATTATTCCTCATATCAGCTTTGAGAATAGTGAAGAATCTTAACTGTGCCTGAGTGGAGCCTTTTATTTTCTTAACATGCATTCTATTAACTCATGTGTTTTGTTTTCTAAATGCTCTTGAGTTACATTTAAATGTTCTCTTTGGTGTTTTCCAGTTTTTTTTTTCCTTGCTGCTGGAAGGTAGGAAAGCAGGTAATCTGTTTGTTTTGTACCCAGGAAAACACATATTGGTGTTTCATTTAGGCTGTTTTGTGACATGTTCAGTAGAGAGATTCTCAGAGCATGTGGATCTATTTTTAATTTTTTTTTTCTGTTTTGGTCTTTTAGAAACAGGGTCTCCCTGTAGCCCCAAGCTGTCCTGGAACTCACTGTGTAGATCAGTCTGGCCTCAAAATCACAAAGATCTGCTTGCCTCTGCCTCCCAAGTGCTGGGATTAAAGGCGTGTGCCACCATGCCTTGCCTTATTTTTAAATGTTTTAATTACATTTTATTTTCTTACCCTGTTTGTATGCATGAGTATGCACTCAGGTACATAATCATCCATGTGCATAGGGTCATACAATAGTTGGTTCTCTTTTCATTCTGTGGGTTGTAACTATAAAACACAGGTTTCCAGGTTTGGCTGTGAGTGTCCATACCTGCTGTGCCATTGCAATGGTCCACAGATGTATATTAATTTAGCTTACAAAATAGCAATCTGTATACAAGAAAGAGTTGAGGAGGTTTATGTTCTCTTTCATACCTAAGACAAATGTATGTATTTTTTAGTATGGCTTATAGTAATACAAACTGGACTTTTGTCTATTCCTTTATTTCTAACTGTGAATGATATAAAAGGGCCCATAGAAAAATTTTGAATTTTACTCTTAGCAAAACAATCTAGTTTTATAATGTAGGTCAGAGACTAGGCATTTCAAAAAACGTTTCTTTCTAAATTTGGTTTTATATTTTACTCAATTTTTGTCCCTTTCATTTAATCATAATGAATCTTCCAACAGATAAGATTCAGATAATGCATAGATAAATTTAACATTTATCAGACGAAAAGTAAAGAAAAAAAACTGATAAGTACATGGTGATTTAAATGCTTAATCCTTTAATGTGTATTATAGCCTTAATAGCTGTGATTGCATTATCATTCAGTAGGTCAAATGTAATCCCTATATTGATAGTATTAACTACTTATTTATACATTTAATTTATTCTGTTTATTTAGGTCTTTCCTGTTTTATATATGTAAGCTTCACTACATTAAAATTATTATTCATTATTTTTGCTTTCTATTGAAAAAAATGGTTAATTTGTAACAAGTGTATACTTATTTTTCTCAATGCTCTGTTCTACCTCTGTAGACTGTAAAAGGTATGAGTAGCTAATGAGTACAGAGCCACAACTCATTTTAAACTTGTAACAAATAACTGATGTTCCTAAACAATAACTATGTGTGACATTTTGTAGAGGAAGACTATATTGATTCCATACCGATTTTATTTTATTGAATTTTCATGTGTTTCCTACATAATTTTTCTGTCAGTCTTAATCACCATTATTCTTGCTTCTCCTGTGGCACCATCTTGCAGCATCCCCCTCCCCCATGTCACAGCTTCTGTCATTTGCTTTAGAGTCCATTTTGTCAAATTGTTCTCCCCACTCACTCCTCAGTGCCAGCTGATCCCCTGAGCTCTAGTCAGCCTATCCAGAGTCTCTTTTCTAAAGAAGGCCAGATCTTCCTCAGTGGACTGCCATCTGCTGCCAGTATTTCCTCAGCCAAGGTTGGGCTCTGCTACCCATTTATACAGTTCTGTGCTGGGTTTTTGTCCAGCTGAGCTTGCACCAGTCTTGTGTATGCTGATGCCAATACTGTAGGTTCATATGAACCAGGTTCCAAGGGCTTGTGAGATTCATTTCTGTTTGGTCTTGTATCACTTCCCTGGCTCTTCTGATCTTTCCACCTCCTCTTCTTCAGTGTTCTCTGAGCCCTGGGTGGGTGAAGCTGAATAAAGGCAGTCTATCTATGGAACCACACTCTGTAGACTCCTAATGTTCATGGTTTGGCCATTCAGGTCCTTTTGGGTTCCTGTGTAGCTTTCAGAACGTTGTTTAGCTGTTTTGAGACTCAGGACACTAAACTGAATTCAATCATAAGTCCTTACAGAGATGTTATTAATAGTAAATGGCATGAACCACAGAGGTTGCAGAAAGTACTGACTATTGAATCTACTGTCTTTAAATGCTATCAAATAATGTCCTTGAAGAAATACAGAATTGTTGAAAAGAATATGGCTTTTGAAATTAGACAAAACTTGTGTTGTATATAAAAACCATAGAAATTGACATGATTTATTAGCTACAAAATAGGAGTATGAGCTGGAGACATCCCTTGATGGTTAAGAGGGCTTGCTACACTTGGAAGGGAACATCTTTGGGTTTCTGGCACCCATGTAGACCGTTCTCTAATTGCATGTAATTCTATTTTCACTGAATCCATTGTCCTTTCATTGCCTCTGTGAAAACCTGTATACACATATGTATACATACATGGAGATAGACATATAAATTTACAGAATATGGATGATAACTCCATTTAGAGGGTCTTATGTATTACTTAAGCACAATACAAGGTATTTTCAGAATATATCAGAGAATAAGTTGCCTCTGACCTTGGAGAATGAGTAAAAATTTCACTACAAAAAGCAGTTTGAAAGGTTAGGATGATGTCTTAAAGGAAGAGTTTTCTGAAAGCAACTACCTGGAATTTGTTAACAAAGTGGCTCAAAGTAGAGCATCACCTTGGACTATTATCTGGGCATCTTTTGCAGGAAAAAAGAAGCAGTCATTGACTAAACATAGAGAAATCCAAAGGGACTGAAGAAATAATTCTCTCTACCTCCTGTTTTCCTTCATGTGTTCATTGAGCAGAAAATAGACATGGAGCAAAGGGGGTGGACAGCTACTGTTTTCTTGCTTGTCAGTTTTCTGTTGACAAGAAATGTACAGGGTATAGCAGGGAAGGCTCATGGTCCCATTCTGCTGTCACTTAAGAGCTGCAATGTTTGCCTTTTGTAGGTATTTTATCTTCTCCCTTGCTGTCAGCTGTCATTTGCTGTGCATGTCAGTGTGCCTGCCCTACCTCAGTAGTTGGGGCCCGAGGAGTAGCACTATAGATATTTTAGGTTGGAACACCTTTGTCTCTAAATAACTGAATTAGCTTGGGTGCTTAGAGTTTTCACCATAAGCAGGCAGTTTTAGCCCCATTCTTTCTCTGACTGACCATAATAAAAAGCTTATCTATCCATTTCTGTAATTTGTTACAACAAACTCATCTGTAATTAAACATACCACTGTACCAGGAAAGTAAACATATAAAAATTAAATAACTAATGGCATTTAATAAAGCACCTTGACACTACATGTACTTTCTTGGGGTTATCAGCTTGTAGCTAATTTGCTCCATCAATGCCCACAAATCCCTTTCACCTTCCTTCCTATGTTCAGTGCTATTAACAGTTTCTAAGCTTCCTTTACCTTACCCTTTAGATCAAAGAGTCAGAAAGCACAATCAACTGTACATGACAGAACATGTTAGGTATTGAATTAATGATAGGCAGAAGAAAAGAGGTAGAAGTGGGAATGATGATGAGTGTTGAAGGTTAAGTTATTGTTCAGAAAGAAAGAGAATGGGAGACATTCAAAGGAAATTTGTGGGCAAAAGCATCAGTTTCAATCAAGGTGTGCATCTGAGAACCAGATTAGTGGAGATTAATGATAGAGCAATTCATTCTTTGTTTTATTCCTTACAATGATTTCATTTATTCTTTTTATTTTTAATTATTTATTTTCTTATTTTTTTTTCTTTTAAAAAAATCAGCCCTAGATTTGTTTTAGATTTTTAGACTTATTGATTTAGCTGTGTACTTTTTTTTGGTTCTATTTCTGGCCACACTTAAATCTCTTTCTCATGAAACACCATGTGTTTATCTTTTATTTCTTCTCCTTCATAAATTGCCAGCATCCACTTTTATTACACCATGAGTCAGATCAGTTCCTCGTCTTCTAATCCTTTGAGAACTAGGTGTAGACAGACATTTATCAGTTAAAAACCACTTTCAGCAAGTCATTAGCATTTGACACAGCTTCTCAGAGACCCAGAGACTTCAGCATCATATTTAAAAGCAGTGAACTCTTGAGTCAAAATGCAGGGATTCTAGTACTGTGCCTTACTAGCCAAGTGACCGCTTAATATCTTAACTCCTTCATCTAGAAAATCAAAGGGATAATATTAATCCTAAGATAAATTAGTAATTTTCCACAAGTAAATTATGGTTTTATGAAAGTTAACAACATGAAAATGTGAAGCGTACTTGCTTGGCCTCATAGTAAATGTTATAGGAATATTGTATGTCATTTTTTTCTGGTCCTTGATACTCAGATTTATTAGTAAGTAGACTTGAAGCAGAAGTAAATATGAATTACATATATGTCCAATATTTAGATCTTTATTTCAATTTTTAAGTCTTTAAGGAATTTATTTTGATTGTAATTTATTGTAGATTAAAAATATTTTTGCCATTTATGTTAAGGCTTATAGAGTCAAGTTAGTGTCCCCAGACATCCTTCAGTGTAAGTTCATGCACTGGGGTCTAGTAAGCCTGTTTATAGTCCCTCCCTTTAAGAAAATCACCTCCTTCTCACAAAGAGTAACCAGCTTTAATAATTCTTCAATGGAGATTGGTGACTACTATCCATTTCCACAGTTCTCTGCTGTGTTTTTGTCTTCTAGAGTTTGCATAGGTCTTGCACATGCTGACACCATGGCTGTAAGTTCATATGAGCAGGGTCCCAAGAATGTGTAGACCTTTATTTGCATACAATCAAGCACTTTCTCCCTGGCTCTTACAATCTTTCTGCACCCTTTTCTGCAATAATTCCTGAGCACTGGGTGGGTGAAGCAATATAGGAGACCTAAGGATCCACACTATGCAGACTCTTATTCTCTATGCTTTGGCCATTTGTAGCCCTATGTGTTCTTTGCTCTCTGTTGCATGATTTCTATCATGCATGAAATCCAGTTGGGGTTGGAGAAGCTTTGGGAGGGTGCAAGGAAGAAGGGACTATAAAGATTATTAAGATGTTGTTTATGAAATTTACAGAAGTTTAATAAAATACACAAAAATATACAAAGGATTTTAACAACTGGGAAGAAAGAGAATATAATTAATGGTTTTATAATGACTGTGTTAACATAATGTGGATCTGTTTGAGCAAACAAAGTATATTAATAAAAATTTGTCAGCTTTATTAAGGATATGATGGTGATCACATTTATTCTTATCTCAGGAAGATTGGTGATGTACTGTAATATGAAGGTTACATAAGATATAAATTATGCAGTATATGGTAGATTTCATCATCAAAAGAATTGATAATAAACCAATATCTAACTTTAACCAATAATATTTTGGATATGGTGTTCTTGAATATGTACTTAATTATGCCATAAATCCAGTAGTATTTCATTTTCTAACATCTTAGTTTTATTTCCATTAATGTATAATTAATAGTATGGAATTCTGTGAGTTCCATTGTCTTTTCTACTTACCTATATCCTTTTTTCTGTCAAATAACCTGGCTTATTGTGAATCTTTCCTAGATTCCTATTAAAAAAAGTATCCAGTATAATGACTTCTCATCAAATGTACTTTTTTCTTCTATTTTATTGTTATGACTTAATGACTTATTTGCAAATGCATATCTGCTTAAATGGTTTTTGTATTAGATGGGTTCCACAGTTCAACAACATACTACCTCAAAAGCATCTCTTTACCGAAGATGCTTCAGCTAGCATTTTTTTTTTTTTTGGTCTTTTCGAGACAGGGTCTCCCTGTAGTCCCTGCTGTCCTGGAACTTACTCTGTAGACCAGGCTGGCCTTGAACTCACAAAGATCAGCTTGCCTCTGCCTCCCAAGTGCTAGGATTAAAGGCGTGCGCCACCACGCCCGGCTGCTTCAGCTAGCATTTTACAAGAAAGGATATAGTTGAAAAAAATTAGTAACAATTTTCTGAATACTCTACCTATCTATATGCTAAAACTATAAACTAATCTATTTCTTCATATTTTCCTTAGCTCTGCATAAATTATATTTAAATAGTTTTGTTGTTATGAATGCCTTAAAAACCACTTAGTGGTTTATGAGATGTAAGTTAAATGATTGTGTCAGGGCCTACAAATAACTTTATGTAGTAAAGATATATTAGCCTTCAAATCCTTCTAAAAAGGTATATCTTGAAACAAGCCACAGTTTTTTTTTCTTTTGGTTTTCATTCGAATCAGTAGATGGGGTCATTCCCCAAGAGTGAAACTGACATTTAATCTTTTTTTTTTTCATTAAAAACAAACCTACAAGAATGGCTAACTCACATAAAATTGATCCTGGGCTTTTCTTGAGGTTAAGTTTTTCTCATTTGTCTTGAGAACGTCTCACTTAGACAATGAGCTTAATCAATTTGCAGAAAATGAAACCTTATCGAAATTGAAAAATTAACTCATTCCTGACCTGGTTTCAAATACTTGGCTTAGCTGGAAATATGTGAGGTTCTTCAAAGGATCATGCCAGGAAACCGAGTATGCTATTGTATGCCCTTTCTATTTTAAGATATTTCTTGAGGCTGTCAGAAATAAATTTCAGGTACTTTTTTGGAAACTATAAAATAGAATGTGCTTATTTAAATATTTGTCAAACGTATGTAGCAGAAGCATTAACTATGTTGTGGGTATCTCAGTACAAACTTGCTAATCTTTTGACCAAGGGATTATAGCTACCATCATAATTTTTATTCTATGTATTTTAGTTATTGTACAGCTATATTTTGAATTTTTTACCTATTTGATGGTATAACAGGAAGAATATTCATTTTTCAAAGACTATGCTTGGTTTAATAAGCTCAAATTATATAAATACACTAAAATTTGCATGAAGGAAAACACCCTAATGTGAATTCACATTTAATTTGAATGGAGTGCCATTAGGAGGTGAAACTCAGAATAATTTGAAACTTTAGTTCACCTTCACTCCTAGTGATCTATGTCTGATATCAATGTCAGCTGCCTTTGTTTTAGTGCTTTTTTGGAAGCAATACAGATAAAATGAAATATGTGGAATTTAATTAAATTCATAATAACCCTTCATTTTTATGTAACTTGTATTTTAAACCTGACTGGTTGAGATTATGGTGTTGTTTGCTTGGAGTAGTAGGTATAAGTCATGCCTAGTAATGAGTTCTCTTAGCACTTTTCAAATATTTCAATGATGATGAGTTTAAATATACAGAAAGGTACAGTGGTATGACTTTAAAAAAATCCTCATTTCATCTTTTCTTGATTACTGGCACATTTTTCATGAAGTCGAAATAAACTTAATCAAAAGAGGAAAACCTGTATGTGGGGAGCTGAACTGCTATGTATTAATTGTACTTCCTGCCAAGATGGAATGGTGAAGAAACGGTCTTAGTTGCCTGGGCGAGCATATGTATTTACTAATCTGAGTTATGCATTTCAAGTATTAGTGAATATTTTAGATGAGATCAGATCTAGAGGAGAATTGTTGGTACCAATACTTTATGCTCCTGTTGATTTATGCTGGTTGATTAATCATTTTAATTTAAGTACAGATGACTTGTCATGTTGACAAGCCTCTAACTTTTCTTGCTTATTTGTATAGGAGATATGAGAGGAATAGTATCATGAAAGTTCAGTTTAAAATGTATGTGCACATATATTTATTATGTTTTGACTGAGTGAGGCTGAGATCTTATTAAAAATGTATATTTAGGTGTATGTTTTGAAGGCTGAGCCTCGAACCCTCATAGTACCATCTCTGGCAAGGCACAACTATGTTGTATAAACATCATGGCAGAAAGCATTATGGTAAGAAGAAGATGAGACTAGTACAGAGTTCCACAACTGGACACACACAGACATGGTCTGTGAATGGCTCACGCCTAGGCAAAACATCTGCAATGCAACCTCTACACATAAGACCCAAGCATCATAGAACAAGGCCTCAAGAAGGCATTAACTACCTAGTAAATAGGGGGAGAAATCATGTACCAGGAAGAATAAAACAGTGGCAGATGGAGATGGATAGTTATATACTCCCTCTTTACCTTACCTGTTGTAAATCTTATCCCCTGTTGGTATCATTAAACCAAGGACCAAGCTTCTGTCATATGAGCTTTTTCATTGTATACTGTATTCTTAGCAGTAAGATAATACAAGATTTAATTTTTTGTTGGTTCTCAGTCTTACTAATGTTTTTAGATTTAAAATTTTTATTACTTTTCAGTATTTTATTTTATTTTATTTTATTTTTTATTTTTTTATTGGTGCTTTGTGCATTTCATACATCATTTTCCAATTCAGATCAGACATATTTCCCTTTCCCTTCCCCCCTACCCCCACCCCATCCCAGATCATGCATTTTGCCATAACTGTCCTGCATCTTTCTCTCAGTTTTTTTTTTTTCATTTTTTAGTTATAAGTGATGATCCATGAGTACAAGCATCCTTCATATGAAACCAATTTGCAGGATTTTTATGTGTTTCATATATAATTTTCCTGCCACTCTTAATTGCCATTATACCTGCTTCTCCCTTGGCACTCTCCTGCAGCACCCCCATCCTAGATTTCATGCCTTCTGGCATTTGTTTTAAAATCCAATGTGTCAAATTACTCTTCTCCTTCACTCCTCAGTGCCAGATCATCCCCTGAACTCTAGTCAGCCTATCCAGATTCTCTTTTCTAAAGAAGACCAGGTCTTCTTCACCTGACCACTATCTGCTGCCTATATTTCCTCAGCCAAAGTTGGGCTCTGCTACCCACTTATACAGTTCTGTGCTGGGCTTTTGTCCAGCTGAGCTTGCATCAGTCTTGTGTATGCTGATACCAATACTGTAGGTTCATAAGAACCAGGTTCCAAGGGCTTGTGGGATTCATTTCTGTTTGGTCTTGTATCACCTCCCTGGCTCTTCTGATCTTTCCACCTCCTCTTCCTCAATGTTCTCTGAGCCCTGGGTGGGTGAAGCTGAATAAAGGCAGTCTACCTATGGAACCATACTCTGTAGACTCCTAATGTTCATGGTTTGTCCATCTGCAGATTGTTCCCTTGGCATAGAAAAGGGGCACAGGTGGATGAGAATCAAAACAGTCTGCTTTCTCTGGAGATGTCGTTTTGGACTTTGATCAGTTCTGTTTCCTTTCATGGGCTGACAGTTTGTTCAGGAATAACCTTTCAATCCTACTAATGAAGCACAAGCAATTAGATATATAGGTATTCAAACAATACTAATTATTATGGTAGGTTACTTTGGTATAGACATAGATGTTTGGATGGTATGCTAATCCATGAATTTTCTTTTTTTTTTCTTTTTTTTTTTTTTTTTGTATATGTATAAATGTACTGTCTGCATGCAAGTTTGTGCACCCCCGTGTCGTGCAATGCCACGGAGTTCAGAAGAGGGTGTTGGATTCCCCTGGAACTAGAGTTAAAGACGGTTTTCAGCCTCCATGTGGGTGCTGGGGATCGAACCTGGGTCCTCTGTAAGAGCGGTCCACGCTCTTAACCACTAGGCCATCTCTCCGGCCCTATTTCTTTTTCTTAATGATGCTTTTAACTCTTGGAGAAACAAAAATTCTGTCTTTCCCTGGAAAGGTGAGATCTTGGTTGGCATGTTGCATTTTGTATTACTCTAAGTATACTGTGGAATTTATGCAGACAGGGTTGTGAAACCTATCATTATATAAGTGGATGTTTACAACCTGGAGTGATGTTTTTAAAGTTAATATTATTAAGGACTCTCCCAATGGTTAAGGAGATACTATACACTATGCTATATTTCAAAAATGAAATTAATAATTGTAATACTGAACTATAAAGAAATCTTATAGATAGAATCTGTAATGACTGAAAATTTTAAGAAATTTTTAATATGGACGCACATTTGATAAAGTAAAATACTAAGACCAAGAGTTTCGTTTATTCTACATATAAATTATATCTTTTTCCAAAAATTATTGAGGAAAAATTTGCTTTATTTAGAGTACTTTCTCTTGTTATACAAAGATGAAATGATAGTCAAATCTTCCATTTTAACAGGCTGATGATCATGTAATCTTGAAATGGTAGAAAAGAGTAATTATCCAGTTCAGTGCACCATTCTCTCAAGTCCTGAGCAAAAGTGTTTGTCCACTATAAAAGATGAAATCAAGAAATAACATATTATCCCTGCCAGTACATTGATATGCTTAAGAATCTAGTATTCAATGGCCATGAGGACTGATATTAGATGTGATGTTGCCTTTAATAGTCTATACCCATAAAAAATAGTCTATACCCATAATAAGAGGCTGTTATTGTACTTTAAATCTTTATGTATTAAGTGTGTATTTATTTGAGAGTTTGTTTGATATGTACCATAAGGCATTCAATTTCACTAGATTTGGAGAGAACAGAAACATTTGAAAATCTTCATAATCCAAATGTGAAAATGTTAACTTTAATGAAAAAGCACAATAATGTTATATTTTGATGGTGCCTGTAAAAGTTGAGTTATGTTCTTTCCCAGACCAATAGGATTTAATGAATGAAAGGATCATTTATGTTTGAGGTCCAGCAGCTATTTCATTTCAATATAGAGAGGAACTAATATAATAAATATGTGATAAATATGTTTAATTCTTTTTTTAAATTTTATTTATTTCTGTATGTGTATGAATGTACTGTCTGCGTGCAGGTCTGTGCACCCGCGTCGTGCAATGCCGCGGAGGTCAGAAGAGGGTGTCCGATTCCCCTGGAACTGGAGTTCTCCTGGAATTGGAGTTTCAGACGGTTCTTGGCCGCCATGTGGGTGCTGGGGATCGAACCCGGGTCCTCTGTAAGAGCGGTCGGCGCTCTTAATCGCTAGGCCATCTCTCCAGCCCCCAATTCTTATATGAATTAAGTGCACAATGGTAAAAAAAACAAAACAAGATGAAAAGGTGATAGTTCAAATACCATGATGTATTACTTTTATAATGTGCCAGAGTTACAAAGTTCTGTACTTTTCTAACCAACTATGACTTAAGGATCCTGGGAGACTCAGTTTTGGAAAAAAATATTTTTAATAGATTGTCACAAGAATTTTCATATTTCTGAATTTCAAACTGCAGGTGGCTCTCTTGATCTTTCAGTTTAGGGTGAGAAATGTGGCTTTACCTTCTTATTGTCATCTAAGCATTTAGAGAACTATTTTCATCAAGATTACCAGACTTCTTCCTGAAAGTACTGATGATTATTTTATTACTGGATTATAATGAACATAGTTTTCTTTTCATACCTGTAGATTATTTTTGAAAATATTATTTAACTGTCATTCTGAGTGCCTATGATTTCCCATTACATAAAAGTTTGCTAAATAAAAATATAAGTCCTGATGATGATTCTAAAAGACTATAGCAGTATGGTAGCATGATTTAAGGAAAAACAACAAAAATATATGCGTTATTAATTTTCCTTCATCTGGTTTCAGAATAGCTTTATTACTTTATTCCCGTTATTTTTTTTAGGCATACTTACCACTTTAGGGATTTTATAAGTATCAAAATAAATGACCATGGATACCTGTTGATACAACTTTAGATGTTAATGTAGGTTTCACCTGTATGTTTACACAATTCTTATAGTTTTACAAGAATTACCTTTGGGAAAAGCTCTAAACTACTTTGCAAATTTTGCTAAATTACAGGTATCACAGGCCTTAGTGTGAATCTTGAACTGTCATCAATAACAATAGCACTTTTTTTTGTCTTTTTGAGTCAGGGTCTCCCTGTAGCCCCAGCTGTCCTGGAACTCACTATGTAGACCAGGCAGGCCTTGAACTCACAGAGATCCACCTGCTTCTGCCACCTTAGTGCTGGTATTAAAGGCATGCACAACCAAGTCCATTTGTTTGTTTGTTTGTTTATTCTTTATTTGTTTATACTTTATTTGTTTATTCTTTCTTTCTTTCTTTCTTTCTTTCTTTCTTTCTTTCTTTCTTTCTTTCTTTCTTTCTTTCTTTCTTTCTTTCTTTCTTTCTTTCTTTCTTTGTCTTTTTAAAAGCTTTTTTGAGACAGGGTCGCCCTGTAGCTCCAGCTGACCTGGAACTCTCTATGTAGATCAGGCTGGCCTTGAATTCACAGAGATCTCCATACCTCTTCCTCCCAAGTGCTAAGATTAAAGGTATATGCCACCATGCCTAGCAGCACTTTACATTTTATAAGTCCCAACCTCATAATCTCCTTTGTAAGTGTATTAGTCACTTTTCTGTTGCTGTGATAAAACCACCATGACCAAGGGAACTTATAAAAGGAAGAGTTTATTTGAGCTTACGATTGACAGTTCCAGCGAATTAGAGTCCATTGTGGCAGGAGGCATGGTGGCCGGGGCTGGAGCAGAAAGCTGAGGTTCACATCTCACAATGAGTACAGGAAGTCATGAGAGCCTCTGGAGACTAGCAAGGTTTGTTAAACTCACTAAGCCCACCCCCATTGATGTACTTCCTCTTGCATGGCCACACTTTCTAAGACCGCCTAAAACAGTGCCACCAAATGGGGACAAAATGTCTTAATACTTGAAGCCTATGGGGGACACACTCATTCAAACCACAACAGCAAGTAAGTAATGTATATATAGTTAGTACTTTTCAAACTAATAGATTAGTTTAAAATACAAGGGGCAATAGAAAAGTTGCTATGAAAATGTTTCTTGTCAACACATAATTGTGTTTAGGCAGTAAGCACCAACAACCAAAAGATTGTTTCCAATAAAGATCTTATGCTAAGACATTCATCAAGTAATGAAGTATAACTCTAAATGCCAATTTTTCTGTGATGTGTGCCTTGAAAATATGCTCATATTATTGCAATAAAACGGCACCGATTCCAAAGTGACCTTAAAAATGACATGCGTCATTACTGAAGCTGGGCTATTTTCTGAGAGAGCCCCCCCAGGAATTATTTGTATGTTCCTATGCTGTAAAGTTTTTGTCTGGAAAGTCACTGGGTAAACAGTGGCTGTATGATAACACCTGCTTCTGTGGAAGGAGAGTGAGTCTTTTATTTAGAGAGAATCAGTAGCCATTTCATTCATCCTTGCACAATGGACCTACATAAAGACTAAGATTCCAATGACGTCAAAAGAAACCAGAGATTTCAACATCAAGGGTGCATGTAAACAGTGAGTCTGCCCATGTTTTTTTTATGCAATTACAGCTAATTCTTTATTTTATGGGGGAAAAATAATTGAGAACAAGCTTGTGAAATGTTTTCAACTGCACTTTTTAATTTAAAAAAATCCACAGTATGTACAAAACTGTGGGAATATCATATATGCTTTATCATTTGCATAAATATTGCTTTAATCTTCTTAAGTTATTAGAAAACAAATTGCCTTATAGGAATAATAAAAAAAATGACACCGAAGTAGTTCATAAAATATCTTTTAAATTGATCATGTGACTGTTTGCAGTGTACTTGTTGTCCTTG
Organism: Rhizomys pruinosus; assembly: GCA_009823505.1. Lineage (NCBI taxonomy): Eukaryota > Metazoa > Chordata > Mammalia > Rodentia > Spalacidae > Rhizomys > Rhizomys pruinosus. Next base: position 860,135 of record VZQC01007794.1, on the reverse strand, counting down.
CATCTAAGTGATTTTTCTCCCTTTTGGTAATTTTCTCAAGGCTAGTCCTCTTCAATGTGATATCTACTTCTACTACATCTATTATTTCTGACTCTGTTACTGAGTCCTGGTAGTAGCATATCTTTTTATTACTCTGTTAAATCCAGCCTTTTCATGGCCTCCCAATGAATGCTGTTCCATTAGTTTTGTTTTTGTATTAGTAGAGGCTGAACCAAAGGCCTCACATGTGCCAGATAAGAGCTGTTTCACTGAGCTATGTCCTCCCCATCCTGTTAGCTTTTTAAATCACTCTTAGTGTCAAGTACAAAGAAAAAATCTTCTGAATAAAAGTAAATTTCACTTTTTTTATTTTAAAGAAATTGTCCCCTTTAGTACTTCTTTCACATCTTCCATCCTTAATCCCTTGGCCCTACATATCAGAAGGTTACTTATTCGTTTTTTGTTTCTCTACATTTGCCTGTTGTGGACATTACATGCAAGCAGGAACTATATATTTTTTGGCAATTTGTCTAGTCTCTAAGATAAAATGTTTTCTACATATATCTGTTATACTGTATAGTAGTACATTTTTTCATACTGTTGCAAGACCTACCACATTTGGCTTGATTTTACATTGTTCTTATTATGTATCATGCCCTCCAGTGTCAGCTTAAATACTACTTATGTGATACTAGGTGATTATTCTAACCAATGTCATAGTTAGTTTAATGTAACCATTTATATATGGAAGCCATTCCTGGAACTGTACAAGTGGTCCCAATAAATATTTTTCAGTAGAATAAAAAATCTGAAAAATTTGAATAGCCTTGTGTTTTTATTAGTGCATACAGAATTGAAAGACCCTCACAAACTCAAATAATATGATATAGAAAAATTTGGGTAAATAATTTTTAAATATCCTAATTGCAATAAAACTTATCTTAAATGATTCGTGTTATATAACTATAGTTCAACTCTTTATTCTATATTTGTTTATTATAGCATAATATATTTTCATTTTTGTTCCAACAGCTTCTCATTTAGAGACTGCCTGTATCCAATTTTGTTAACATGATGATAACTATAAATGCCAGTTGCCTTTCTGCTCTTTTATAGTCCATACCAATTTGTTAATTCTGACCTTTTATGTAGACATTGTGCTGAGTGCTAGGAATACAGAAATAAGATATCTTCTGGGAATTTAATGATAGTGGGGAAGATAGACAGGTAAATATCTTATTATCATAACACACATAAATGTCAGAACCAAGATGAGTAGATTACTTGATGACCACAGAGGCAGTATAGAGAAATAAAGGAAGGCAAAAACCATAGATTACAGTCAATGTTGGCAGTATCCCTGGATTAAGAGAGATTAAAAAACTTCAATTGCAAGGGATCGTGAGTAGAATAGACACACAAGTTGAGTATATGTTTATATGTGAAAAATCATGATAATTTTAGAAAACTCAGCTATTTGATAATATACTTCTAATAAGAATGGTAAATACCAGGGAAGAGATGAGAAGCGATGGAGTATTAGTGTCCTAGGTTGTAAAATTTATGAGATTGGATGTTTTTCCTAAGTGCAGTATAGAATATGAATGCTTACATTTAGATGTAATATTTTCAGGTTAACCTATTAGAATTATCACTCTGATGATAATATGAGATATGGTTTGGGACTTGATGGGGATATGGAAGGGCCATTTGGCTGATTGCAGTTGGTAATATATTCCATATGTATGAACTAAGAATATGAGTGTCATATATGCTTTATATGTAGAAAGTGGACTTTGTTGTTTTAGATTTTAATAAAATCTGTTACAACATGTTAGTTAATTTATAAAATATAGTTATTGTGCTGCTGATTTGGCTCAGCAGGTAAAGCTACTTTCCACAATACCTAGTGAAAACAAATGTAATTCCTAGGACCAATATAGTGGAAAGTGAGAATGGAATTGTCTTCTGCAAATTGTCCTTAGGACCTTCACATAGCCCATGGCATGCAAGTACCCACACGTGTACACACACATATATAAATGTAGTTTAATTTAGAAAAAATGTGTTTTTTTCTGAACTTATTTATTTTTGTGAGCTTGATTGGAATGTTTGACTGTTAGTAAATTTTTGTCAGATATTTTCAATAACCATTTTTATGCAATTATATGCTTTATAATAGCCATTATGTACTGGGTTTTCTGTGGTCTTCTATCCCTGATTTTTCAGTTCCTTGCCATTTAGCACCTCTCATACAGTTATGTTACATTTGAAAAAAGATAACTGAAGTCCATAGATCTTAGTGTTTATAAAAAAGAAATATGAAAGCAATTCATGGCATGCTATTAAATTTCTGTGTAAATATTTGATCTATTGATGGGTAAATCTAGATTAGATATAAACTACATATCAGAAAAATAGTAAGATTATTATCTCTAAGATTAGAAAGCATTTAAAACTTTAAATATTTTAAATACTAAAATGTTTATTTTAAAGGGTAGTGATTTTTCAAAGTAAAATAATAGCTTTGGAGACCTGAAAGATGCCACATCTAATAAATTGAGTCAGTTATATTAGATTGCTAGTAAATGTCTCTCTGAAATGTCATTTCCATTAGTTTTTCTGGTGTTCATTTACTTGTTGTTGTTGTTGTTTTAACTCTTTTTCTCTGTAAAATTATCACCTGTGTACTATACCTTATATTTAACTAAACAGAAAACTTGCTGAATTACCCAAAGTCTTTCTAGGTAAGCAAAATAAAACAATAGAAAATATAAACTACTATAAAAATGTACATATCCATCAGGATATTTGGAAGAAAAGAGCTGAAAAATGAGTCTCTGTTACAAGAACAAAGTTCCCTTGATATCACTTTGTGGTACCTAAACGTAGGCTTTGTTTTGTTTTTGTTTTTGTTTTGTTTTTGATGGTTTCTTATTTTAGACAGGATATCCCTGTAGTCCTACAGGCCTGGTACTTGGTATGTAGGTGAAAGTTCCACATGCATTTCAATGGTGATGAGATTTAAAGCATACATCAGCAGATCCTTCCAGGTTTTTAATAGTTGGTGAACCAAAGTAGCTTTCAAACTCTTGCACTGTATAGATTCATTGTTTCATGACTAAATTCATGACTAGCCATTAAAAGAATATAGATATACATTAGAGAATGGAAGTGATTTAAACATTTTTTTGATGATAACTCCACATATTTGTTATCTAAATTTTTCTAGTAATCAGTAAATAAGGGAACTATGTCTTAACATCTGAGAATATAATAAGGCAAATGTATTCCTTCTTTGTTATTGATACATTAATTGGGATTTCAAATTTAATTTTCTTAAAAACTGAAATGACTTTGTTTCTTTGTGATACTGCTTTAGGAGTTCAACTCAGCCATAGAAAATACATCTTATTACTACTAAAAATTAGAACACAAATAAGTACAGATATTTCTAGATAGCACTTGGTCATACAGAAATTAGGATGAAATAAATCATTGAAAAGTGTAATTATTCCTATAAGCTTTGAGGTCCACTTTTATTCTCATGTATGCATATATGTACTAGTTTCACATATATTCTCACCAAACACAGATGTGTGGTATATACAGGGTTTTTTGTTGTTGTTACTGTTGTTAGCCTAAGGTTCTAAAAAATTGGAAAGTGGAAATCAATGGGGAATTGTCAAGTTTGCAAAATATCTTACCTTGGGATTGTATAGAACTGATTCTGAAAGAAATGTCAAAACTTCATCCTTCAACAATATTTCATTACATTGGGCTAGAAAAAAAGATAGAAATCAAGCTACCATGATGTAAGGATTTAAAAATTAATCTGTCCTCGAGATTCCTTGCACCATTGCACTATTTTAGCATAACCTCCTTCTGTCACTTAAAAAAAAAACCCTAAATTCAGAACAGTATAGCTCATGCAGGAATATATTACAATTATATCTCTTGGACGCTGTGCAACTTAATTTTTGAAATCTCTTTCTCTCATACTGGATACAGTAATCTAGGAAAGGTCTCCGTAGCAGTGAAAATAGTATTTTTCTAGACATTCTTGGTCTCAGAGGTCTCCATTAAAAAGAATAAGGATTGCTACTTCTCAAACCTTGTCAGATACTAGGCATATTACCTGCATGTACAATGGAGGCATTGAGGATGCCAGTCTGTCTTTATGATAAACATTTTTTATACACTTACAGTACATATCAAGCACTATGTGCATTATTTCAACACCACTAGAGCTTTGCTTGTAAGCCTTTGTAAGAAATACACAGAGGAAGGAATCATAGGCTTTAGATTATGAAATGTCTAATTCAGTCACAGTGATGCAGTGTTCAAATGAAATATAGTGGATTTAATGAGAATTGAGGACAGAGACGCATGTACTGGACACACCAGGGATAGAGAATACATATACAGGGACTAATTAGCATGAAATATGAATACATTCGTATAAGTTGTCTTGATCTATGGGAGTCCTTCATTATTAGGAATGATTTTTGCATGAGGTTAATGAAGAGAAATTCCGGAGTTATGCTGTACAAAGAATTTTAAAATAGTTTTTTTTACTTTTTAATTTTGAAAAGTCTTCATATCTAGATCCAAAAAAGAAATTACAGATCATAAAATAGGGTGATGAAATAAATATGAACCTATTTGCTAGAAAGTCCAAACTATGAGGTAGGGAATACAAGCTCTCATTTAGATCACCAGTTAAGTTAATCAATATGTTGTTTGAATTCAGTCTCTTAAGAAACACTATATATCTTATATTCATCTTTTTATTTTAAGTAAATATGAGATTATTATAATGAAAACACTCTATCTCTAGTGAGGTGGATGCAAATCTTGATTTACTCCTGGGGATTTTAAATTTCTTCTGCAAGGAATTCAATCTTGAGGAAGAATCTAGGAAAGGAATGAAGTTGATTGGTATTAAAGGCTCAGGGGAAGGAGTAATCAAGGAAATTTATAGGTGGCATAGATTTTGAAATAGATTGGACTCTGATTGAAAATTTTAACCTAAAATTATATCCATTTGAGTTTTAGACATTTAAGTTAAAATGCATTTTCCCTTAATTCCAGGTTTATAATATTAACATAAGAATTTGAAATTTAAAAGTATTCTGTTGAGTGATAAACACTAAAATTGAGGAATTATGTTTTTTATTTATGTTTTTATGCATTTACTTTCATTTATTTCTTTTTTTAACAATAAGTAATAAGTTTTGAGTACAAGCATCCTTCATGTAAAACCAATTTGCAAGCAGTTGTGTCCAAACCCACACAGCCCAAGGCTCCCACCATCCAGCTGGAGGAGCTTTTATGTACAATCAAGTTGATCAAATAAGCATCCAGTCTATATTGCTGTAGTTTCACCATTCACCCCAATCGCAGCCCTTACATTCTACCATGCCCCCTCTTCCGTAGATTGTTCCCTAGGCTTAGAAAAGGGCACAGGCGGACAAGAAGCAAAACAGTCTGCTTTCTCTGGAGATGTCGTTTTGGACTCTGATCAGTTCTGGCTGTTTCTTTTCATGGGCTGACAGTTTGTTCAGGAATAACCTTTCAATCCTACTAATGAAGCACAGGCAATTAGATATATAGATATTTAAAAGTACTAATTATTATGGTAGGTTACTTTGGTATAGACACAGATGTTTGGATGGTATGCTAATCCATGAATTACGTTTTTTCTGTTAAATATGACAGGGTCTTACTGCGGCTTATAAAATCTCCTAACCACTATAGCATGAAGCTTGTGGCATCAGCTGTGAGTTATTCCTCCAAGGAGAGAGCTAATAGCCAATTAGATCTGGGTTATACAGACATATGGCTGCCACTGCTGCACAGTATTTTCAGGCAGGTGAGATGTAGCTGATTGCTTGACTCAAGGATACCAATATTTGCTTTATTGGTTTAGTGGCCTTTGGTAGCACACTCTGGTATACCAGCGACCAACTGTACACTTGCAAGTGTGGTCTCAATACATCTTTCCCATGCTTACATTAGGTCTTCGACAGCAGGGCCTTACTGCCTCTCTTCTTGCAGGTATCCCAGTTTACAGGCAAGAAGCTACCCTTTGGGGAGGGGGCTTGGATCCCCTGGCCAACATCTCCTTGGCAGAATAATCCATTGCTGATATCAGAGCTCTCCCGTATTAATATATTTTGCTTAAATGCACAGGTTAAAGACTCTAGTATTATATTTGGTTCTGAATAGAAAATAATCCTTTTCACAGTTCCTATATCTATTAGTCAATTAAAGAAAGCAGTTTTTACTGTTTTTATAAGAGATAACCTCTATTAACAGTCAGCTTTAATTTACAGTTAGAGATTGACTTCATTACCATCATATTTTTCTTTGTTCTATGAAAGGGTGGTAAGAAAGTCTATGGGAATTATGATTGCTTTTCCCACTCCCACTACCCTTCAAAAAAATCCATTATTGGATTGCTTAAATACGTACTTAGATTTTATGGAAAATAATGAATGTTAATACCTCATTTCATATTTTACTTCAGTGACACATTTCTTCTATTTTGCTGATATCCTGAAAATTGATATAGGAATTGCTAGTCTTGAAGAAAAGATATTATTTATGTACTTTTTGAAAGTATTTGTTTAATATGTGTGTGACTGTATTGCTTACCTGTATATAAGTACATCTGTGTTGTGATATGCCTGGGGAGGTGAGAAGAGGGCGTTGGATGCCCCTGGAATTAGAGTTACAGATAGTTATTAGCAGCCATGTGGAAGCTGGAAATTGAACCTGGGACCTCTGCAAGAGCAGCCAGTGCTCTTAACCATTGAGCTATCTTCCCAGCCAAAATATTTAGTATTTCTGAGACCTTGAGTGAAATCAAGAATGACATAGGGCTGGGTGCAGTTTAGCATTAAAATAGACTGTACAGTGCTTATGTTTGATGTTCTCATGGTTGCTGATAATACTGAACCTTGTTCACATGAAAATGTATAAGTGGAGAAAGGAATCAGTGATGCTGCTGGTAAAAATGAAGTACAATACAAATAAGAATAAAGTTCAAAATGATCACCTTTTATTTTTATTTTTATTTTATCCTACAGCATATATTTACATGCATTTCACTATTAGCTCAACTTTTGAGGGTTGACTCACCAAAGTTAAATCTGTATTCAGACTGGTTCTTTGTGCTTGTGTTCTTTATTTGGGGGAAACTTATTTGTATTATCCTTAACATTAGGGGGGGTGCAATAAGTACAAGTGAGATATTATAGTAGCAGAGGAGGATTACTATTTCCAACCTTTGTGTTGTATAATGTCTTACATGCATTCATAACCTTTGCTATAATTATTATTGCTACATACAGACATGTATACAAATGTTATACCAATATACAGATTCAACTCAATCCCAATTAAAATCCCCAGGAGTTTCTTTACAGGTTTGGGAAAAAAAGTCCTTAATTTCATATGAAAAAACAAAAGACCACGAATAGCCAAAGCAACCCTGAGCAAAAAGAGCAATACAAGGGGGTCTGTATACCAGATTTCAAACTATACTACAGGGTTGGGGCTACAGAGATTGCCTAGTGGTTAAGAGCGCTGACTGCTCTTGCAAAGGACCAGGGTTTGATCCCCAGCACCCACATGACGGCTGAGAAATGTCTTTAACTCTAGTTCCAGGGGAATCCGCTGCCCTCTTCTGACCTCCATGGCATTGAACGACTCCGGTGCACAAACCTACATACAGACAGTACATTCATACACATAGAAGAATAAATAAAAATTAAAAAAAATAGAAAACAAGCACACTATACTACAGGGCTATAGTCATAAAAACAGCATGGTACTGGCACAAAAACAGACCTGTTGACCAATGGAACAAAACTGAAGGTCCAAACTTGGGCACATACAATTTCAGGAACCTCATACTTGACAAGGGGGTCAAAAAGACTCAATGGAGGAAAGACAGCATCTTCAGCAAATGGTGTTGGCAAAACTGGACCACCACTTGTAGAAGAATAAAGTTAAACCCCTATCTCTCACCCTGTACAAAAGTCAACTTCAGATGGATCAAAGACCTCAACATGAAAGCCCAAACTCTGAAGACGATAGAAAAAGTTGTCAGCAGCCTACAAGACATAAGCATAGGAAAAGACTTCCTAAATCAGACAGCAGCTGCACAAGAAATAAGATTAACAATTGATAAATTGAACCTCATTAAGCTTAAAAGCTTCTGTACATCAAAAGAAACAATCAAGGACATGAAAAGAAAACTCACAGAGTAGGAGGAAACCTTCACCACTGATATATCTGACAAAGCATTGATTTCCAGAATATATAAACTACTGAAAAAACAAAGAAAAAAGAAAACAAATGAATCACTCAATAGATGGAGCAAAGAGCTGAATAGAGACTTCACACGTGAGGAATTAGAGATGGCTGAGAAACATCTTAAAAATGTTCAATCTCACTAATAATTAATGAAATGCAAGTTACAACCACTTTAAGATATCATCTCACTCCAATAAGACTGGCTAGGATTAAGAAAACAAATGATACCAGGTCCTGGAATGGTTGTGGGGAAAGGGGAACACTCATCCACTGCTGGTGGCAATGTAAACTTGTACAGCCACTATGGAAAGCAGTGCGGAGAACCCTTGGAAGACTCAAAATGAGCTTACCACCTGACCCAGTCATACCACTCCTGTATATATACCCACAAGACTCATCTTACTGCAGAGATACATGCACAGCCATGTTTATTGCAACTCTGTTCACAATAGCAAAAAGCTGGAACCAACTCAAGTGCCCTTCAACTGACAAGTGGATAGAGAAAATGTAGTACATCTACACAATGGAGTTCTATGGAGTAGTAAAGAATGATGGCATCATGAACTTTGCAGATAAATGGATGGAACTAGAAGATATTATGTTAATTGAAGTAACATAGTTCCAGAAAAACAAATGACGAATGGTATCCCTCATCTGTTGATGCTAGCGCCAATTACCTAGTTGTAAGTATTTCTTGTGCAGAGTTTCTTGAGCTTTTGTCCAAGTATTTGGGAGTGATGCATATTGGAAACAACAACAACAACAGAAAAGACTGCGTCAAAGAACTGACTGAAACAGTGAACTTCTGCTCGAAGCAGTCAACTTATGCATCGAGAATTTTGAGAAAGACTGAGAAAAAGATGAAAAACATGTCTGGCACAATGCATGAGCTCTGGTGGGGTGGGGAGGGAGACATGGGTCTAGATTTGATTTGTAATGTAATCTTGTATAAAAATATATATAGTAAAAAATAAAAATACATAAAAGAAATAGTATATATATA
>VZQC01007794.1:693257-850789 GCA_009823505.1 Rhizomys pruinosus | reverse complement strand
ATATATATATATATATATATGAGAGAGAGAAAGAGAGAGAAGAGAGATGGAAAGATTCAAGTTAGTGTGCTTTTTTTTAAACTTGTGAAATAGTTGTTTATTTTAAATGAATAAGTCCATTACTTATTTTCAAAACTCAGTTAACAGAGACAGACATAGCTTGAATGCAAATGAACAAGCTCCTTTTGCAGAAGAATAAGGGAACATTTCTTTTTAAATTTTCACTTAGGTGTTGAGTACTGTGTGTTTTGTAACTTTTCAGAGGGCTTATCACTGGACAAAACTTATTTCCCCCTCTTTATCAGCAATTGACCGCCTATAGCTCTTCATCTAGTGGTGGTCCCTTGTGATATTTACTGTGGTCGTTTGAATGATTGTCTTCAAAAAGCTCAACATATTTGGACACTTGGGTCCCCAGTTTGGTGCACTGTTTGTGGGGGGACAAGGAACGTTTAGTAGGTGTGGCCATAGTGGAGGAAGTATCCTGTGACTGCATGAAGATGTGATTGCTCAGCCTTATGCTCTGCCACCTCTGCCACCTCTGCCACCATTCCTCCCCTGTCATTTTACATTCTTGTCTTTGTAACTCTAAAATCAACTAACTCTTCCTTCTGTAAATTGCCATGGTCATTTTGGTGTAGTCATTATTCAGGTCCATTTTAGGCTTCCTAATTGTTATGATTTCATGGTTGTAGAATCCTTGCCATCTCTAGAACATACTATCTCACATCAGGCATCATGGTCTTCTGGGCTTTACAATTCCTCCTTTCACATTGATCCCTAATCTTTAGGTGTTTATTTTGCATTGTAATAATTGGATCTGGGTACCCCACAATCATTTATGTCTTATCAAAGTAACAGAAAAACACTAGTACATTGACTGTCAACATTGGAATTTTGGTGTAGTCATTATGCAGGTTCTTTTTAAACTTCTAAATTGTTAAGATTTCATGGTTGTAGAATCCTTGCCATCTCTAGAACATACTATCTCACATCAGGCATCCTGGTCTTCTGGGTTTTACAATTTCCCCTTTCACATTGATGCCCAATCTTTAGATGTTCATTTTGCATTGCAATAATTGGATCTGGGTACCCCACAATCATTTATTCCCTGCACTTTGACTACTTGTTCTCTATAGTAGCCTGTCTTCTCCAAAGGACAAGCTTCTATGATGGGTGCTGAGGGCTACACTCTTCTATGGGTATGCAGATAAGTATTTAAAACATAGAAACTATATTAAATTTTGACTGTGACAGCAATAGGTTCTTCTCTAGGGTCTAATACCTCTCCACACACGGATACTTGACTAGATTTACAATGCCAAACATGAGTTTCCTCCTGCTGAGCAAGCCTTAAGTGCAGTTAGACAGCTATTATTTACCTGCAAGATACAAGTACCATTATTGCATTGTTGAGGATATTTTTCTAGACTAGTCATTTTTGTGGTTTGTAGACTTTACAGCTTGATAGGAGTATTGATTACTTCTCTCTTTTCCCTGCTTACATATCACCATCTGTTAGTATGAATACAATCCTTCAGGGAGGAGGCTTCTAGGCCATTTCTGAAACAGTTTTAAAGTGCTAAGAGTTCTCCTTATATCTATGTCATTATCTTCAAGCAGCTCATATTCTGGCCTGTATTGCCTTTGCTATTCTGGTTGCCATGACATGGCGTCTAACTCTTGGGGTATATTTTCATTGTATCTTTCACGTCTTTTGCTTTTATGTATACTATTCATTTTATTCCATTTAGGAAACATGGACTATTTTTTATCTTTTCAAAATCTCTTGAATTTTTATGATGTAACCATAATAACCAACATTGCCATTTTGTTATATGTTATTTCAGTGATACTTTTGCTGTGCATACGTTTACTTTAAAACATCACTTTATTGTATAGTTAGTGTATACTACATCTTGATTTTTGAACTTTCTAATATATTCTAAGTACTAAAATTGTAATCTAATGACTCACATTGTAATTAAAAAAATTATTTCAAAGTTATATTTTATTTTATTTTATTTTATTTTTTTTTTGCATACGAGTAAAAAGAAGTATGTGCTGGATAGCTTTAGTGTCAACTTGACACACCTGGGTTGAGGGAGCCTCTTTAATAGGGGAATTGGCTCCATTGGACTGGCCTGTGGCCACATCTGTGGAGTATTGTCTTGATTGTTGGGCATTGTGAGTGGTGCCACCTCTGGGCAGGATGTTGTGTACCATATAAGAGGGCAGGCTAGGCATGGGCCAGGGGAGCAAGCCAGTAAGCAGCATTCCTCCATGGCTTGTGCTTCAGCTCCTGCCTCCAGGTTCCTGCCCTGAGTTCCTGCCTTGGGCTCCCTAAGTGATGAACTGTGATCCAGGAGATGTGAGCTGAATAAACCCTTTCCTCCCAAGTTGGTGTTGGTCAGAGTGTTTTGTCACAGCAATGGAAGACAAACTAGAACAAAGTATTACTTTATAGTCTATATATATATATATATATATATATAGTTTTATAAATTGTAATCTAATCACTCACATTGTAAGTTTTAAAAACTTTTTTATTTCAAAGTTATATTTTATTTTGTTTTAATTTTTTTGCATGCAGGTAAAATGAAGTATAACTTTATTATCCTTTATATATAATAAATATAGTCCTATAACATGAGTATAATATAGATCATATTATATAAAGAATACATACAGTACATACCCAATTGCAATTAAACACATATTCAGTTGAAATTGGGAAGATTTTTTTTTTTCTCCTTAAAAGATTGTCATGTTGTCCTTAAGCGAATGTGGCTAAAGTTCCTCGCTTTGGCTAAAAAAGGAAGAACCCCTGTAATACTTCAGGTGACAAACTGCCTTAACTAATTTTTTACTTATGTTCTGAAGATAACCTATGAACTTTTTTCTATGTCTGATTTCTTTGTTATTGGTGTTAACTGTAAGCCACAACTTTCTTTTCATTAAGAATGTAAACAACCAAAAAATATATGCTCTGTTTTATTTTGAAATTAAAAGAACTACACGGAAATTAAAAAATTATAGTCTTGGATCATATAACATAATATTGCCCATTAAAACAGGATGTTTAATGGCTATTAGTATAGAGATACTGGAGCAGGATGAGAGCTCATGGTTAAGAGAACTTCTTTCATTTTGCAGAGGAGACTGAGTTTCATGTGCCCACCACGGTTCCATTAGCTAGGCCCATAGCTGATCCTTAATCTTCCAGGTTACAAGCCTATATTCGACTCTTCCTTTGACTAGTACCAGGGCACCAGGGATAAGCTATGTTGTAGTCATAATGGCAGGCAAGACATGTATTACAACTAGAACTTTTTGGTTATTTAAATAGTTGAAATTAAGAAAGGCAGAGTGAGCATTAAAGTTGTCAGGACATACCGAATTTAATAGCTGTCCCCCTTTCCAATTATAATTAGACGTTACTTTTTGTAAGTTCATCATGTATTGTCAAATTGAATAGCCTTATAGTATTTGATTGTTTCGGAAATCTTATTGAGCATTCACTATGTAGCAAGCAATGAACTATTTTTAAATATTCTACATATAATTAGGATTTATTTTTCTGGAATAAATAATGTAATTAGTATTTATATAGTATATTAATATATGTATAGATTAGTCATTATTATATATATCAGCCATGCCTATAAAAGCAGTCTTTTTTTTGGAGCTATTATTTACAATAAATAATATCATTTTTAGATGAAATATATTTCATAAGCTATTTATTTATTTGTCTTACAATGTATTGTACAAGATGTTTTATTACTTATTGACCACATGTGCTCTTATCCATTAATTTTGTTTATGTTACTCAGTTTCGAATGAGAGTACCATTTTTCTTATATCCTTAAAGATTTTCTTATATAGTTATATTGACCTTTCATTACTTCTGTTGCCATTTACAGTTTTTATATATTTTTCATTTTGAATTTTTTTTTATTTCTATATGTGTACGAATGTACTGTCTGCATGTAGGTCTGTGCACCCGTGTCGTGCAATGCCGCGGAGTTCAGAAGAGGGTCTCGGATTCCACTGGAACTGGAGTTCTCCTGGAATTGGAGTTACAGACGGTTCTCAGCCGCCATGTGGGTGCTGGGGATCGAACCCGGGTCCTCTGCAAGAGCGGTCGGCGCTCTTAACCGCTAGGCCATCCCTCCAGCCCCATTTTTTTCATTTTGAATTAATTTAGTTTTGATGTATTAAAAGATAAACTGCTGATTTTAATGTCATGATGTTTCTTTTTATATAAAATTGGTGGAAACATGTCAACTCAAATGTAGCTTTTCAATTGAGAAGTTTTAGTTTAGTTTCTTCAGAGAACCAGAGTAGAGTATAATAATTGTAATATAGACAGGCTCAAGAGAAATTATGTAAGTGGTGCCATTCATTTTCCTTGGCTTCCATTCAAATGAAGCTAAATTTGTTATTTTCATACTCTCCTTCCTGAGTCTCCATCTGTGACAATATTTTGGCAGGATTTCAATCCACTTTCATCGTTTGTATTTGGAGCTGTAGCTGGAGCTGAGCCAGTTTCTCCTGCTTTCAGGAAGGAGTTTGTTATCAATGCACATCTTTTACCTTGGAGCTCTTGTAGTGGTGGACCAATATCAGTTATGGTACTGCATGGAGAACAGTCAAGTATTCTGAAACTTAAGGGGCCATACTTCCATTATAAAACTGAATTGTAACAAATCGGAAGGCTCCCTTATAGTTCATGCTCGAAAATTCTCACTGCTAGACGTGCTGCGTTTGCTTAGTTTCTCATACTCACAATATTTTCTGAGTAATGGTGAACTTGGTTGAGTCCTTAATGGATATATTATGTTGTAGTGGCCGTATTATTACTGTAATATTAGAAAATTAAAAAAAAACTTATGAAATGATACTTTCTTGAGCTAATAAAATGAGCTTTTATTCATTGTGAATATTATACAACGTATTTTGATCATATATCTCCCTTCCTAAAGTCTCTCCCAGAACCACCCCCATCTACCTACTCACCCAACTTCATCTTCCTCCTCTCCCCATCTCCACTGAGTCCAATCTGTGTTGTCCAAATCTTCTTGTCTGTAGAACTTCCCTAGAGTGTCATCTAGCAAGTGTCATACCTTAAAAGAAAAGTGATTCTTTGTGTCCCTGCAACTATAATATGCAATAGATCTTGACCTTGGGAAGGGACCTCTTGCCCATCCATGCTGGGAGATTTTGTATGCCTTAAGAATGAGTATGTCTTCAACAAGTTGTTGAAATAGCTATGAGTTCATGTATGCAACTAGTCTGCTGTCTGAAAAGCACTGTTTCCTGTTAGTTGTCTACTACTTCTGACTCTTACAATTTTTCTTCCTTCTGTGTACCTGAACTTTGGGGAGAGTAGTAGGGCATCTTCTTCTTGGCTAAGCATTTCACAGTCTCTTATACTGCATGTTGAACAGTTGTGGTTCTGTGTGACAACTGGCTTATACTGTAAGAAGAAGGTTCTCTGATGAGGGTTGAGTGATGCACTAATCTATGTGCATAGAATTACTTTTAATTGAATGATCAAGTTATGATTTTATCCTAAAATTTTATTAATTCTTTTAGATTGTCATAGTGTATTTTGATCATATTCCTTCCCCCATCTCCTCTCCCGTACACTTTCCCCTTCCCCTCTCTGCTTTCCATTGCTCCCCTACCTCCTCCCTACCTCCCCTCATATCATGTCTTCTACTCTTTTTAATGCCCATCTTACAGATTTCTAAGGATGGGAGTTGGAAAATAACCAAGTTATATTTTGTGTGTTTGTGTGTGTGTTTGTTTCTTTGTGTGTGTGTGTGTGTGTGTGTGTGTGTGTGTGTTATGGTGTGATGTCTATAGTAGTATTTTGCTTGAAGCATTAATATAGAAAACGTTTATTAAACACATTTACATATTTGTTAACATAATGAGATAAAAGAAAGTGTTTTTCACAGTTTATATAACTTAACAAAGCATTTCAGTCAATTTCAGTGCAATTTAACTTATAGATCCCTCAACGGTTTTGTATAGCCATAATTTCTCAGCTTGTTAAGTAGGCTAGAAATAAGTTGGGATTTCATATGAAGTAAATAATGATTTTCTGACCAGACAAGATTGTAACTCACATCATCACATGTCAAGGTTTTGAGCAAGCATGCCTCAAGATAATTTATCTTTTCTGGTAATTTGAGACATGTGCTTTTATCAAATGAGCTATGAGTATCATGTAAATCTCATCTTTATTAGACTGTATTTGGGTAGTTTGCATGGGTTTTCATTTTAGTATGCAAAGTGTAACAATTTATACATGATGTGGCCATATATTTGTAGTTCTACATTTTATAAATAGAACAATCGGTACTGAGTGTATTCTCTCCTCAGTTCTTCATTTAGTGATTCATACCTTTCATTGGAAATGGACCATTTCTTTGTTTCTTATTCATTATTTTCCAAACAATAAATTTTAGTAGCTTAGCAGTTTATCGACAGCTGACACTTGGTGATTAAAAATATACTGTTCACTTTATGATAGTTTTGTTTTTAGCAACAATTATGGCTTTACAGAACAATTATGTAAATAGCTCAGAGATTTCATGAACAGTTTCTTTCCTCAGTAGATGTGTATGTGGGGTGTGTGTGTGTGTGTGTGTGTGTGTGTGTGTGTGTGTGTTTCTAAAATTTGATCCCATGGCCTCAAACATACTACAAAAATGCTCTGTCACTAAAGTGCATTGTAAAATTTCCTGAACAGAATTTTCAGTATTACTAATATCTTGCTTGAATGTGTTACATGTGTTATAATTGGTGAACAGGATTGATAAATTATTATTTCCGAAAGTGTGTAAGCTAAATCAAGACTCACCCATTTTGTTTTACATTTATGTTTTTTGAAAAATTCATACTGATTTTTCTATTTGATACAGATTATGTTTTGTTCTTTGATAACATTAATCTCTTCTTGAGTTATTTTATTTATATCATTCACAGACTTTTTTTCCTGTAATTATTCATTGATACCTTCTATGGTAAAATATCTTGAGGTCAAATGCCGTAGGAAATTTCCAATATGTGCATGTCCAGTCACAAAATTGTGTATGTATAAAGGTTTTACAAGGAGAATGGATTGCTGGCAGATTGGAAAGATTTTTGCTTGCATAGTGTTCACATTCAGTTCAAAGGAATGTCGCTATTGTTTCAGATACTTATTTGTGAAGCAGTGGATGGCCATTTCCCTTTATTAATTTTCTATTATCTTCCCAGTTAGAAATTGATAAATTTTCTCTGAAGAGAGATATTTTCCTCAGAGGAAATTATTTGTTTATTTAGGGGAAAATGCAAGATAATAGTGGATTTGACTTCACATAATGAATTTCTCCTCATAAACTTTCTCCAGTACATCTATGTAATAGTAAGAAAATATTATGTTTCTATTTTGTTAATGGGTCAAACACCTGTTATTTTAGGTATAGAAATTAAGCACTCAGAATAAATACCAGCATAAATAATCGCTCCAAATATAGTTGTCTTTTCTCTGGTTTTAGCCTCCTTTTACTCTTCTAGGAATATATATTTCAAGCTGGTCATGTGGTCTTGAAGCCAGGCATTAGTAAAATCTGTGGTAGGTTCTTACATATTTGGATGACTATTGCTCCTGAAAAGTTTAGTTACAATTATTGCAAGAGGTTATTTATAGGCACATTCTCTAAGGTCAGAAATTGAGTTTAAATATCTGTTGTTAAGCAACAAGAAATCATTAGGTTAACCTGCCTGAATCTCATTTGTTGGTTGGAGTCTGGGTCATAATGACCTACTTATTTGGATATACATAAAAATGTGATTATTATATTCTTTGAATTTGTTGTGAAAGTGATGGCAGTTATTTTGTGATAGACCATCAGAATTCTTGATCTATTTCTAATGTTTCCTATGAATTTATTGAACAATGATGATGTTTTTCATAGCCAATAGCTCTCCATTAGATAAAATTTATATGAAATGTAGTACAATTCTTTCCACGTGAATTAGGGAACTAGTATTTTATTTTTCTCTCTCTCAGGCTTCAGATTTATATTTTCATGGAGTGAATATTGGCTCATTGTTACTGTCATAAAATGAAATCAAGAGAATACACGAGTCACTAATTGAAAATAAAATTTGGCCAAATTTATTTTAGCTGTACTATATTGAAATATAAAGAAAATTTGTGTTGAATTTTTATTAGCCCCCATTCTACTCTTGCCTTGCTCTTCCAATCCCCCCAAGTTAATAATCCTTTCTTCTATAATTATGGTTTTACACTCACACATACATATACACGTATATACATACATGCACACACATATACACACACATCCCACATCTACAGCCTACTGAGTGCATGTTCATATATACATGTTTTTAGACTTGACCACTTCTTAGTCAGGAAGCTTGCCCCAGAAAATACTGATTTTTGCTCTCAGCACCAATTGATTTCCTTTAGCCCTTTATCTAGTGGTGTGGCCTTGTGAACTTTTCTGTCTTCCCCCTTGGCACTTTGGCACCTGTGGTTCTCATTCAGGTCTGGCTTAGATTGTTGAGATTTCATGAGTGGACCACATTCCAGTACAGTCTAGGAAATACTATCTCACAGTATGTATTCTGTGTCTTTTTGCACCCTCTTCTGCAATGTTCCCCAAGCCTTAGTTATAGGGGCTACATTCTAGATGTGCCTTTTGGGCCTGGGGAAAATATGGTCATTTATTCTTTTCATTTTGATCATTTAGAGATTGCTGTAATAGCCTCTGTCTGCTGCAAAAAAAAGGAGCATTTTCAATGAGGGCTATATTTCAGAAACTGAACTCAGAGAAATGGAGCTGGAACTGACCTAGAAGCCTTCTTCCTGAGGGCTAACTTTCATAGTATCAGATCATCCTGTGTAAGCTGCCACCAGAGAAAAGCAATCAGTAATCCTACTCTGCTGTAAAGTCTATGAACCACAACATTGACTGGACCAGCATGATATCCCCAATGGTCCAATAGTTGCACTTTTTACCTGGGGGTAACTAATAGCTGTCTAATTGTACTTAAGGCCTTCTCAACAGTAGGGAATTCATGGCTGGTACAGTAAACCTAGCCATGAATTCTTGGCTTGAGTGCTCTTACAGGAAGGAGTTTACTACTGTCATTTTCCTTAATTAATATAATTTCTAACTGTATTCTAAATGCATGCTATTTTTTATATAGAGTCAAAGTTTTCAAAACCAATTGAGCAGTGAGCATTTTCAATTTTTAATTGAAAAAAAAGTTCTAACATGCTCAAGTCCCTAGGATCAATCCAAAGCATCGCATACAAGAAAAAATAATTATATTGTTATGACTGTCAAGGTTACTGGAGAAAGAATTGTTTTCCATAATAATAGTTTCTCTAGTGAATGAATGCCATTTTGCGAATATGAAAAACCATTGCCAATTTTATCTTTTCAATGGTAGACAGTTTATGAGATGTTTTCCACAAAAGGCTTTCATCTCTACTTTTTTTGTGTCTTTATTTGACAGAGAAGATCTGATTTTTTTTTTGTCTTTTTGAGCCAGGGTCTCCCTGTAGCACCAGCAGTCCTAGAACTCACTATGTAGACCAGGCTGGCCTTGAACTCACAGAGATGCACCTGCCTCTTCCTCCCAAGTGCTGGGATTAAAGGCATGTGCCACCATGCCTGGATTGGATGTCTTTTAATACTCTCTTCTGCTATTTTATCCAAGTTGAATTTTAGATACTGAAATATAGAATATCCCTCATTTGTGGATGCTAGCAACAAATCCATAGTTGAAAGGCAAACTGAGCAACGTGATTGTTGTAATTCTTTTTATCTGAAAACAACTGTGCTGTTATAATGTGAATCCCTTAATGAGCTCTAGAATCAACTTACCACTTATTTTCAGACATTGTAATTACAGTGTACTGGTGGAAGTTATGTATACATATTTTAGAGTAATATAAAATTAAATGGAAAATGTGAATTCTTAAACATATTTTGGAATTAACATACAGTTTATTTTCAGAGGTCATAATTTTGGTATATATGTGATGTTTATATAGGCATATTTTGGAGCAATACAAAATGGGAGGGAACAACAACAACATAAGGACTGGGTCAAAGAACTGACTGAAACAGTTAACTTCTCCCCAAAACAATAAACCTCTGCAGAGAAAAACTTTTAAAAAAGAATGAGAAAAAGATGCAAGACATGTATGGCAGAATAAATGATCTGCGGTGGGGTGGGGGCATAGAAAGGGGAACGTGTATAAATTGGACTGAAAAATGATGTAGGAAATACACAAAACATGAATAAATGTATTTTATTAAAAAAAGAATGGAAAGGTTTTTATACCTTAATATACTTCTACTTTTATAATGAATATCGATTGTGTTTCTATCTAGAATGGGGGCTTATAGAGTCATAAACATACACACATGCAAACACACACAATGTGTATGTAAGTCTAATTGCAAAACCATTACTTTCAGTTAAATTTTTATATATAAATCAAAACAATAATATTGCTGAGATTCAGCAGATTATTGTCTTCATTTGTTTTCATATTTGTAAACTATTTTTGAGACCCATGCATGAAGGCAGTATGTAAATATACTGCCAGTAAAAGAGCGCCACTAATACAATAGTGATATTAAAAAGGAAAAAAAAATCTACTTACTATCTTATAAGCAGAGTCTTTCCCTTAATTTGCATTTAGAAAGCTCGAAATTAAAATGCTAAAAGGAAGGCAAACAGTGCCAGCCACTGCTGCTGATATTATAAATACAACTTGCTTACTTGATATAATTTTAAATGAATATTCTTGATATTAAGACATCATGCTTTCTAGTCATGTATTAGTAGACTTTACAATAATAGAAACGATTCTAAATTGAGTATAGTTTCTTCCCTGATACAATATTAATTACATTCTTCTATATCTTCAAATTAAAGTTTGTCTTCTTTATAAAGAAATATATGTGGATAAAGAAAAATGACATTTGACAGTGTTAGTGCAATTTCATTTATGAACTGTTGTCACAGAGTTTTCCATTTGGACATAGAATAAGAAATATGTCATATTACTTCGTCTTTTAAAATACTTGCTGTTTAATGAAAACAAAACAAAGCAAAAAAAACCCAGAAAGATGCAGAAAAGTTACGGCAGAATGCATGATCTGGGATGGGTAGGGGTGGGGTCGGGGGAAGGGAAGGGGATATATGCCTGAACTGAATTGGAAAATGATGTATGAAATACACAAAACATCAATAAAAAAAACAAAAAAAAACTTGCTGTTTAGTAGGAGACAGTGGTGTAAAAGAACTAGAATATATATGGAATTTTTGGATCCAAATTCTGTTTATTCGCAAAGAAGTACTTGATGGTATATTTTAAACTTCTTTTTATCTCCTGTTTTGCTCTTTTACATAGCAATATTTCCTCCTTCTCTTTTCAACTTTTTTTCTGAAGCTCACCCTCAATACCTAAAACTCTTACCACACAAATATGGACATACCACTGATGACCGTTTTCATGTTTCAATGACAAATCTAGAAGCCATGATCTAAGAGACCCTCCATCTACCAAAGTGTCTTGCATTTATCTCCCTATTATTTCTTATTGCTTTAAACAAGAAGATTGTCCATTTGTGCACTGTCCCCACTCATCAGTGTTCTCTTTATGTGTTTCTCCCCTTAAATATTTTACATTTAAACTGCATTTTTAAAATTTTTATTGAGTATATTACATACAACATATTGTAATCAAATTTAGACTCATTCCCCCATCCATGCTCACCCCTCACGCCCTTCCATCCCCCAACGGAGTTCATGGATTCTGTCACACATGTTAAGTTCTGTCTTGCATCTTTTTCTCAGTCTTTTATAACATTTTCAATGCATAAGTTTACTATTTTGTTCAGTTCTTTGAATAGGTTTTTCTCTCTCGTTTTTGTTCCCTTTTATGGGTTCTCCACACTGCTTTCCACGGTGGTTGTAGGTGTTTACATTCCCACAAGCAAAGGATGAGTGTTCCCTTTGCACAGCCTCTCCAGCATTTGGTGTCTTTTGATTTCTTGATCTTCGCTATTCTTATTGGAGTGAGATGATACCTTAGTGTAGTTTTAATTTGCATTTCCTTAATTATTAATGATGTTGAACACTTTTTAAGATGTTTCTCAGCCATATTTACTTTCTTACTGGTGAAGTCTCTGTTCATCTCTTTACTCCATCTTTTGAGTAGGTCATTTGTTTTCTTCTTTGTTTTTTAAGTAGTTTATATATTCTGGATGTTAATGTTCTGTCAGATGTATCAGTGGTGAACGTTTCCTCCCACTCTGTGGGTTTTTTATTCACTTCCTTGTTTCTTTAGCTGTACAAAAGCTTTTGAGTTTGATGAGGTCCCACTTGTCAGCTGTTGTCCTTATTTCCTGTGCAGTTGCTGTTTGATTTAGCAACATACACTTGATAAAATAACTACTCAACTTCAAATCCCTGCTTAATTAGTCATCTCTCTGTTTTTCAGTTTAATCCCATTGATACACATGTATAGTACACTATTATCTTCTCTTTCAATTCATATTTTACTCTCTCCAGTCTACTTAGCGTAAGCTTTGATCCCCATCATCCTCCTGTTTGCTCTTCTAAAAATACCTGCTGCTTTTAAATATTTAGGTTTTAGATTATTATTGGAAGTCCTAATCAGAATCTGAGTCAGATGACCACTCCCTGAATTAATTTTATTTATACTAGAGTGTGTGGTTTGTAGTCCCCTGAGGTTCTTCCCTTTTTGTGACACATTTCGTTTTCCCATTTGTTGTGTTCACTGCTGTTGCTGCTATTGGCATTTTTTGATATGCTTTGAGTACTGGAGAGGGGAAAATGCTAATGAATTTGTTGTAGGATAAATGACAAAAATAATCATGAATATCTTCAATTTCTTTGGATTGTATTTTTTGGGGAATGGGGACACTTGGGTAGTGTACAAGACGATGTTAGGGAATAGACAGCTCTTCCTTGTCTTTATTAATTTGAGATATCTGTTAGAAATCACAGTGGGGCTTTCAGTTAAGTAGTTAGATTTTGTCTCAAATTCTAATAATGAACTATCAATTTGAGATCATTGGCAAATAGATGATACATAAATAATGTATCTCTGTGAGTTCATTTTGTGACAGATTGTCATAGAGTCTAGATGACTAGATGAAAGTGTAGCCTTAGTGCCCTTTATCAATTAGCAATAAAGGATAAAGATCCCAGAATGCAAGTTAACTATGGCTACAAAAATTAGGGTAGTGTGGTCCCATAGAACAATGATACAATAATGTTCCAAGAGAGTTTGACCTTATGAATCAAATGTTACTAAAATATTAAGGTGAAAAGATGACTAAGCACCCATACAGCTGTCAAAATTTTGAGGCCATTGATACACTTAGGCCTTTTCCTTTTCCTTTTTTTTTTTTGTGTGTGTGTGTGTGTGTGTATTGAGACAGGTCTCCCTCTAATCCCACCTGGTCTGGCCTTTTCCTTTTAACTAAATTGTTATATGACTGAAATAACAGATGAGAGATATATGAGGAATATTGTTCTACAGTTCTGGACAACTTTTGCTGTGGAGAAGCAGCACTTGAGAATAGGAGTAGAGGACAGTGGTGAGACTGTTTTACTAGCATGACAAAATTTTGTATTTGATGCCAAAGACTACAAAGAAACCAAATGATTCAGCAGGATGACTTGACCAATTAAACTTGGCCAATACCTCTATGGGAAAAGTTATCAGATACTCTGAATGAATTGGGATATGTGTTGTTTGGAGGGATTTTTTTGTTTATTTTGTTAATTTTTTAATCAAGATTTGACCATTGAATCTAACAGCTGAGGCAAAAGTAAGAAAAAGGCAAAGATGAAGTCAAGAAAGTTTGGATAAATTTTGTGTGCTGACTGTGAAGTCATGGGGGGAAAATGAAAAGAAATTACAGGGAACTCAACAATTGAGTCAGTTGGTAAAATCTTTGATAAATGAAAGTCAAAATGAATTCTAAGATACCTCCATATAAAATGGATTAGTTGCCACAGCTGAATTATGCTGGACTATGCCTAGTTTTTCACTAGGGAAGCATGGAAATTCAATATTAGTAAACCATTTTTCTTTCTTTTTTTAATACTTTTATTGATGAAATGTGTATTTCATTCATTATCTTTCAGTCCAATTTAAAAACAGTCCCCTTTTCCTGCCCCCTATCCCATCCCTTTTCATGCCTTCTGCCATACATGTCTTGCATCTTTCTCTCAGTCTTTCCAAAGATTTTTCCCTGCAGTGACCTAATAAACATTGGATGAACTGATAGAAGTAGGACAAAAAAGATAAATTCCTTTGTATTTTGGGGTATAGCTGGTATATTTATTGTGGAGGTGTTCATTGGAATGGCAGTGATGAGTTACTATGATTATAATGTATTTTTCAAGTTTAATAAAATTTACATAGTACATCTTATAATAATAAGTATGTTACAAAAATGGACTTTTTGTTTGAAATAAACACTTTAATCGCATGACAGGTATAACTGGCTAGAGAATAAAATGAATTTTTCTGTTCTGTTTCCTAGGAAAAGTATTAGGATTTACTTGACTTAAGTTACCCAAGTATATTCTTTAGCATGTAGCAAACTGCAGAGGAGTCCTGGTGTTTTGGTTTTTGTTCTCAGTGACTGTGTGACCTCTGTTTAATAAACAGAAAAATGAAGGGCTTGTACTATCTATTTTTGAAGGAGCCTCTGACTTCTTTCTGTCACTCCAAGAAAAAGAAATTTGAAGCATTTCAATAGTAATTGGCACTAAGAAAAATGTGTTATATTTTCATTTGGAAATAATTTAAAACAGAGATACTGAAGGAATGAAAATATTACAGAAAAGCACATAGGTTCTTTCCCAAAATTCAGCAATAGTTAATGTCCTTTTCCCTCTTAATCCTGCTCCTCTCCCTAGTCCTTCCATTTTTAGCTACCCTCCCCGTCTACATTCCTGGCTACATTATTTTTCAAACCCGTTTAGTATGAAAGATTTCTAGTCCTATTGGTTATCCTTTATGACATTCACATTTTTCAAGAATATGTGTCTTGGGGCTAAGAATATGGCTTAGCTGGGTAAGTGGTTGCCATAAAAACACTGTTGTCTTAAGTATGAACACCACCACTTACATAAAATTCTAGCATAGAGATATGCTGCTGTAGTCCCAGTGCTAAGAATGTGAATACAGGAGGATATTTAAGAATTGCTTGCTACCCTGTGTGACCAAATCCTGGTGCTCCCATTCAGTGAGAGACCTTATCTCAAACAAATAAACAACAACAAATATACAGAAACAAACAAAAACAAGGTGGAGAGCTATTAAGGAAGAAGACATCTGATGTTGGCTTCTGACCTCCACATTCACATGCACACATATGCTCACACACCTTCACATGTGCACATGTGCCCTTATTTGCACAAATATATACACCCCTGAGGGATATATATGTATATATATGTATATATATATATATATTTCTATATCTTGTTTTAATAAATGTCTCATGTTTTTTCTTGATCAGACCCATGTTAGGCATGCTTAGTGTCATGTATGAAGGTACAAAATATCTATGTGCCCTTCATTGGTGAAGTCATTTTTGAATTTAAGATATTACATTAGATTCTCCAATATAAAATTACTATTTTCCTTTTTCAGATAATACACAGTTTATGAAGAAGCAGTTTAAAAACAGGAAAATATTCTGCTCTTCATCAATTTCTTCTTTCTCCTAGGTCAGCTTGAGCTTTCCCATGGTGGCTATAAAATGACCAATTTCAAACTACTGTATTTCCTTCAAACATAAGAGTTGTTACAGGCATACCACTAAAACTGGACCCCTGGGTCTCTGTCTGTGTCACAATCTGTCAGTCTGTCTCTGTCTCTTATTTATCTGTTTAACACCAGTATGCTTATGTGTATTATTATTTTCATTGAGCTATTATTCATTAGTGCATTAGACTATATTGGTGGTTGTTTGCCTCCAGAGTTTGCAAGGAGAGCTATGATGCACTATCCTTGTGACAGGCTCCTATTTAAAAAAAAATACCAAACTTTATAACATAAACATTTATTTTAGGTTCATCTTGATGATACCCTTCTACAGCACCAAAGGCAATAGTTTCTGTGAGGAACTTGGTTCATTTTCATGGGAAACTGTATGAAAGTCAAATCTGCTATCTCTGTAGTAGGTATATGTTTTTCAGTTCTGGAATGCAGGAAAAGATGTTACTTTTAAAGTAACAAAGTATAAAAATAGAATGAGAAAAAGAAGATTAAAGTGAATTTTCAGTTTCTAATTTATGTATGCCCCATTTATGTTATTAATATGTTAGATAAACTTTATATATTTCTATAATATACTGATTATCATTAATGAATAATTTCTAATAATAAAGAATATGTAAGGTATAGAAATATTGAGCATTTACTTATAATAACCTAAGGAGAATATGATGATCTTTCTATTGACCATACATTAATTCCGTAGGTTAAAACATCAAGCCAAATTTGATAAATAATTTTAGTGAGGAAGCAGAATCATTTACTACCTGAAAAAATTACAGTTGAGTAAAAGCTTTAATAATTCACTTTGCAGTACAGTAAGTGGTCAAAAACATCTTTCTAAATTAGTTTCTGATTTCAACATTTAAAATGTTCTGGAATTTCATAGACTGATATAATTCTTTGGTTTTTTTTTAATATATTATAATTGTGAAATAACATTTACTTAAACAAATTTATACATGTTCAGTGAATTTAATAATTTAGCTCAGAGTACTGACATTCAATGTTCTATTTTATTTTCTAAAATTGATGCGTTTACTTTAATCCCTTTCCTCCTCAGGAGCATCTGAATTGTTTCCCTGTGTTCTTCCCTTGATTGATAACATATCTTAATGCAAATAAGCATAAAGTGATCCACAGCAAAAGACGTGAAGTTCACATGCTTTCTATTATACTCAAGATAGTAATTGAGCACTTTCTATGTGCAAAGCACTGTGCAGGGGGCTCTATGTCTTTTTAATTTATTTGAATTACTGCTATTTCCAGTGAAGCTCATGGTAGAGTCCATGCCCTTTCCCACCAAACTGCATTATATTAGCTTGCCGTATGCATTATTCATTAGGTTGCTTAGAAATAAGGCCAGAGCTTGAGGTTTAGAACATGATGGCAATTGATGTTTTTGCTCATTTATCGATGCCTTATATGTTAACGAAAAGAAATATACTTTAATGTTTTCCCTCAATATGTATTATTTTTAAATATCATCTTGTTAATCAGTCACTTCTCTCTAAAGTATATGTTGGAATTTTTGATATACTTTCTCTGTATTGAGGTATTGCTGATTAAATGCTCAATATTTGAAACATTTTTCATAATGTGCCCAATCTGTGTATTTTTAAGACCAGTGCTTCTTTCGGTTTCTCTTTTCCTTTTATTGCAGCAACTTGATTCATCTTTTCCTTTTATTGCCTCTTGCTTTATGAATAATCACGTATTCTCATTTGGTTCATTAAATAGTACTAACATAATTAGGAAAGTATGTTAAAAGGAATTTCACTTAAATGTAACCCATTACAAGGGACCTGGGCTACTTACCAATAACAGAACCATATTTTTGTTTGTTTGTTTTTGCTTCTGCTCTTCTTCTGGAAAGAAAATACTCCTACTATTAATATTGAAATTGCACAGTTCCTTTGACTTTATTAAATTATATCAGTTTCTTGAAACTATATAAAGATGTTCACTTTGCTTTAAGGGAACAGGAAAACTTTGTTATGCTGCTTGAGTGTTACATTAAATGAGATTATTGCCTGAGGATTCTAATATGTCCATCTCATTTATGACGTCCTGTACTTCTTTTTACTTTGATTCATTTCATCTTTGGAAAACTTGTCATTTATTTCTTTTTTATCTTAAGCTCATATTGAATATTTTTATAATCATTATGCTTAGTTCAATTCTTCATTGAATACTAAGTAAATAATCTGAGATGTAATGTTACTTACAACCATGTAGAATTAAGGAGGAACCTGGTTTTCTAGTCTACAGAATGATTCTATTAAGAGAATTAATTTTGGCCTATGTGAGCAGTACAGTGGTAGGCTGCTTGTGTAGTTTGCACAAAAC
Source organism: Rhizomys pruinosus (assembly GCA_009823505.1). Lineage (NCBI taxonomy): Eukaryota > Metazoa > Chordata > Mammalia > Rodentia > Spalacidae > Rhizomys > Rhizomys pruinosus. The sequence goes on along the minus strand of VZQC01007794.1, from coordinate 832,563 downwards.
TCTGAGTTCTATGCTCAGCACTGCAATCCACCAAACAGCATAATATACTATATATATAATATATATATATATATATATAGAGAGAGAGAGAGAGAGAGAGAGAGAGAGAGAATTTTTATGAATTTGCTACATTTTATTCCTATTTAGAACCCCTCCATTATATGTCCTGCATTGCCCTCCACCAGATTTCATGTATTCTGTAATATATGATATGGCCTATTGAGTTAATTCCAGGTCCCTGGATGTCCCTATTTGTGAATTCATCCATTAGAGTCAGTTCAGTTTATCTAGCTAGCATTACTCCCTTAAAAAAACCCAATTCTCCCTCACTCAACAGTGATCATCTGCCAATAGTTCCTCAGTGAAGGTTTTGGCTTCTTCAATTGTCCACTTCTTTGCTGTTTTTTGTCTGACTGAGGTTGCATTGATCATGTGCATGTGCTCATTATTCACGTAAATTCATATGAGCATGTTTCCAGAGGCCTGGAAGACTTTGTTTCTTTATGGTCATACACCAGTCTTTGCTCTTATAGTATTTCTGCCCTTTCTTCCATAATGGTCCCTGAACCCTGGGCGGTGGAGGTTTCATATAGGAGTCCTATCTAGGGACACACTTTCTGCTCTCTTATTTTCTAAAACTTAGCTAGTTGTGGCCTTCTGTGTGCATCACAGTCTGTTTTATGAGGAAGTTTCACTGGTGAGAGTTGAGAGATGTGTTAATATTCTCTCTACCCTCTGTTCTGCTATGTTCTATGAGCCTTAGTTGTAGAGGTTCTGTCATAAATGTTACACTTAGATATGACCATGGGTACTTATTCTCTGTTTGACCAACTGTGGAATTCTGTTGCAAAAGGAAGCTTTTTTGATGGGTGGTAAGACACATACTTGTCTGTAAATAGAATGCATATTTAGTATAAAGTAAGGAATTTTGTGTTTCTAGGTATATGACAAACATGGGTTTTTCTCTAGTGTGCATTGGTTATGTTTCCAGTACCACACATGAGTTCCCTGTCATTGTACAGGCTATAGATAGGCGTTGATCAGCCCTAAGATAACATTGTCACTACTGTACCAATAGCTATTTTGTGTGTGTGCTGGTCATTGTATTGTATACCATGATTTAGAGCTGGGGTTAGAACATTGATTTTTCTTCCTTAGCAGCTTGTATAGTAACATATGACCAAGGTATATCACTCCATGGCATATATCCAAACGACTCGCAATACTACAGAGATACTTGTGCTGCTATGTATTAATTGCTATGAATTATTAAGACACTATAGTTTACCTGTTCATGTATTAATACTTTAAAAAGTGAATGCCTTTAGATTTCCTCAAATTTTTGCTTTAGATTTAAAGAATCTTAAAAGTTCTGCAGAAACTCACATTTTTCCTTTGTGACCATCTGCCATATAATTAAGGTAATATCAAAGACTGATTAGAATATTTAAATCACTAAGCTTTTCAGTCTTAATTGTACATTATCGCTTACCAGTGCTGTTAACTTTTATGATTGAGGGAGGATAGAAATTCAGCATAGCATTTATTTATTTTCTTTCATGAGTCAAGTTGTATAATTTGCATTTTTCCCAGTGGTACTGTGAATAAGTGAATAGATCACACAGCTGCTGGCTTGTTGGTTTTGAGGGATATGTTTAAAGCAGATGCTTCTAGAATCTGCTTTTTAAAATATTCTAAGACATATTTAGAGACAGAGATACCTATCCTCTGGTTTGTTGTTTTAGGTAATTTCCTTTTTAAATTTTATTTTTATTTTAGTGTGTGTATGAGTGTGTTACTTGCATCTATATCATTGCAACCATGTCATGTAGAGCTCGTGGAGGTCAGAAGAAAGCACCTGATCTTCTTGGAACTGGAGTTATGATGGTTGTTAGCCACAATGTGAAATGGAAGCCTCGTTTTCTGCAAGAGCAGCCAGTGTTCCTGACCACTGAGCCATCTTTCCAACCTCAGTAATTTCCTTTTTTGTGTGTCTTTTTAGTGTAGTGTTGTGTTGCTTTTCTCCCTCTCTCTCTTTTCCTATACTTTTCTTCCTTTTCTCCTTCCCTTCCTTTCTCTTCCCTCTCTACTCTGTCTTCCTCTACTGCTCTCTCCTTCGCTCCACATACTCCCCCTTCCGTCTTCTTCAATCCTTTTGATGGTTTTTTTATACTTTCACTTTGGGAAGGTGAGTGGACATAGTCTCACTGTTTAATACTGACTGGTCTGCAACTCCCTACATAGAACCAGCTACCCTTTATTTCCAAATATCTACCTGCCTTGCCTTTGAAATGCAGAGATAAAGGCGTGTCCCACCACACCTACTTTAACTTAACTTTTGAATTAGATTCTTATTTCTTTAAAATAGATGAATATGCTTTTAAAGGTGTTTTAGTATCATTAGCTCATGAAGGTTAATGAAAATGATACTCATGATTATGATTGTTATAATCATGTATCTGGAATCAAATGATGCCACTTCATATAATCTGAGACAACATATGACATCAAATTTTTCCAAAGATATTTCTTTCATTAGCTGCTTTGGTTCAAAATAGAAGTTGATAGAGATTTTTAAACTATTTTATTCAATTATATTTCTTCCATATAATGATTATGGCCCCAGATGTCCTGGAACTCTGTAGACCAGGCTGGCCTTGAACTCACTGAGATCTGCCTGCCTCTACAACCCGAGTGCTGGGATTAAAGGCTTGAACAACCAAACCCAGCTAAATTATTTTTTAAATATTTGCAAAATTTAATTCTGCTCAGGGGAAGTTATACTGAAAGGTAATTAACTATACTTTCAGAATCAAATTCATTGAAGACTTTTTTGTGGAAAAGTGATCTACAAATTATTTTATCTTTATTTTTCATTTTCCTAAACATTAAATATTCATATCTAAATACTGAACTTACTATAGCTTCACTCTTTTCATTATATTTCACTTTATATTAATAATATCATTTTTTTAGTCTTTTTGAGATAGAGTCTCTGTAGCCCCAACTAGCCTGGAACTCGCTAGTTGAAGGCCAATAATATCTATAGAAACCTTTTGTGCTGAAATTTCTTAAACTATCATTTATTTTAATTTCTATTCTTTATTTCTATTTAAGAAACTATGGGGTCAGGAAAGATAGCTCACTGGTTAAGAGCATGCATGACTCTTGCAGAGGACCTACGTTCAGTTCCCCAAAGCAATGCTGGTTAGGTCACAGTCGATTTTAATCCCAGTTCCAGTGGAATCAGACTGCTGGAGTCCATTAAGCACCTACAGACACACACACACACACACACACACACACACACACACACACACACACACACACACATTCCTCCACAATTAAAGAATAATTAAAATTATTTGAAATGAATTTTTAATTTCACTACATAGAACTGTCATTCTGCTCAATAAACATTATTTTGATGCTTTGAAGTATCAACTGGGTACTCCTTAGTGAAGCAAAGATGGTTAAGTCATGTCTGATGGCTCTCCAAAACTAATACAAATCAGAGAGCTAGATATACAAAATTATTATACTCCAGAATGTTAAATGCTATGCCACAATAGGTATAGAACATTATAGAGGACACAGGATGAAAGAATTAATTCTAGTTTTAAGAGTTTAGGAAAGTATCACTGTGGAGGAAGTATCCAAGCCAAATGTGTTCAAGCCTAAATGTGTAGAGCATATATACCCCTCAGCAAACATATTCAAGGTTGGAATTTTCTGACTGTTCAGAATTGATGAGTACTGTGTTTTAGCTGGAACATTGGTGAATCTAGAGTTATTTACTTAACTTGCACTTAGCTTATTACATAAGTCCTGTCCCATATTAATAATCAAATGAAGGATAATTAACATCTTAATATATTTTTTAAAAGATAACCCCAGTAAAGAATGCTTAAAATAATTTGGAGGGAAGGAGAGGAAAAAAAAATAACACAAAACAAGTGTCATGAAGACTATTATAAAACGCATAGCACTTCTACACATTTTTAAACTGTGGGTCTTCCCATTTATTCCCATGGTGAGCCATGTAGAAAACAAAGGCAGGAATGCACAGCACACAGATGCATTGTAAGGTATCCAAATACAGAGAGAGCTTTATTCAAAAATGGCAATGTTTTACAGCCAGTGTGACTTCATTTCCTAGGGCCAAATCCTAGACTTTGTGTCACCACATCTCACCCCATGTGTGTGGCAAGGGAGGTGCCTTGATTCCTGCTTATACACTAGGGGGCATTGGTTAGAATGCTAGCCTATTCATACCTAATTTAACTGAACTCCCCCCCCCCATTGTTTCATTGATTCATTTTTCTCTACACTAGGATTTGCTTTACTCATTAAATTCACTTTGCCTACTTTAGTTAGTTATAACTGTAGGATAAACGATTTAATAAATGGTGTTGTAAATAATTTACTGAAAACTGTAAACCAGCAGTGATATAGAAGCTGCATGTTCCATGAGGGGGAGTAGGATTAGGGAGGGAAGAACTAATGACAACTTCAATCTTTCTTTTTTTGGGGGGGGGTCTTTTTGAGACAGGGTCTCCCTGTAGACCCAGCTGTCCTGGAACTCACCTTGTAGACCAGGCTGGCCTTGAACTCACAAAGATCCGCCTGTCTCTGCCTTCCCAAATGCTAGGATTAAAGGCGTGTGCCACCATGCCCAGCGACAACTTCAATCTTTCTGTTGTATCAGTATTTGGTTAGAATGTCCTTCGGTGGTGTGAGTAGCAGACTAAATATTTTTTATGTAAGTCAGAATGATTTCATGTTGGAGTGCTTTTATTTGAAAGTCCTCTGAAGAGGAATGAAATCAGATGAATGTGAGCTGGGGAAGTGGTTCATTTGATACATTCCTTTGCCAGCATGCAGAAAGTGCTGGATCCATTTCCCAGCACTATATAAATCCAGGCAGGCTAGCACATACTTATAATTCCAGCATGAGGTATTTAAAGACTGGAGAATCAGTAGTTCAAGGTCCTTCTCAGCTCTAGAGAAAGCATGAAGCCAGCCTGAGCTATATGAAACCTTGCTTTAAATTAAAAAAGAGAAAAGAAAAAGAAAGAAAAAGAAAAGGAAAAAAGTCTTCGAATTTTGTTGTATGACTTCTTTATTTGGAGAATAGGACTGGACTGGAGATAAAAATTCAAGAAATGTTAGCGCAGAGATTGAGGATTAAGTCAGTGTAATGGATGACATAGGGCAAGTATATAAAGAACATGGGGGCTGGAGAGATAGTCTAGCGGTTAAGAGCTCTGACTGCTCTTGCAGAGGACCCGGGTTCAATCCCCAGCACCCACATGGCGGCTGAGAACCGTCTGTAACTCCAATTCCAGGAGAACTCCAGTTCCAGGGGAATCTGAGACCCTCTTCTGACCTCTGTGGCATTGCACGACACTGGTGCACAAACCTACATACAGACAGTTCATACACATACAAAAATAAATAAAATAAAAAAAAAAAATAAAGAACATGGGTAGACATAAGGTAAAGACTAGACAAAAATCATAAGATTATGTATCAGAAATCTGGACCGTTAAGTTGAGAAGAAAGTTTCAGGAACAAATTGTATAGACAATTTAATGAAGAAAATGGTTTGCAATATAGATATGAATATATAGTATTTTAATGCAAGTTGATAGATAGAAAGTTTGTTCTTATCTTGCATTGCATAATTTCCAATCTTAGGAGAATTTTTAGAAAGATGAATTTGATTAATTTGAGTCTAATGGAACAATACTTTCATTTTTCTAGTGATCTGCTTCAAGTAGATTATATATATATATATAATATATATTATATATATATATTGTGCTTTCAAAGTTTCTAATATGTCTAAAAATTGCAGATTCATCCACAAATAGCATTTAATAACTGCCAAAATACAGTATCTTTTCTTTTACTTTATCTGACATGTTTTTAACAATATTCTTTATTTTGCCAATAGGTAACTCATTGTCAAATATATTATATTTTGGAGAAATTTCATTTCACTTCATATGGAGATATAGTGTTCATCTATTATTGAAGTGTAGTCTTTGAATTTTTAATTTATACAATTGCTTAAGCAAAATTCATATCAAGATTCCTTATTTTGAAAGCAATAATGACCACTTGAATTAAAAGTCAACTTCAAAACGTGCTAGTGAATAATTATCTTGGCTTTTGGGAAAGTTATGTCTCTGCACTATGGTTGAGTTGCCTTGTAACTTATCAGTGGGTATGGGCATTGATTCAGTGCTCACTTTTTAAATTAATTAATTAATTAATTAATTGATTAATTTTTTGGTTTTTTTGAGACAGGGTCTCCCTGTAGTTCCAGCTGTCCTGGAACTCACTCTGTAGACCAGGCTGGCCTTGAACTCACAAAAATCTGCCTGTACTGTCTGCATGTAGGTCTGTGTACCCATGTCGTGCAATGCTGCAGAGGTCAGAATAGGGTGTTGGATTCCCCTGGAACTGGAGTTAAAAATGGTTCTCAGCCACCATGTGGGTGCTGGGGCTCAAACCCGGGTCCTCTGCAAGAGCAGTCAGCACTCTTAACCAATAGGCCATCTCTCCAGCCCCCAGTACTCACTATTTAAGCAAGATTTTTCCTTTAATTTTAGTGGTAGTATTATTATGCTTAGTAAGTTTACCTGTAACTACAGAATATCATTTTCTTTGCAGTGTTATTAGATTCCAACATTCAATATTTCATAGGGGTTATGGAATATAAGTTGGCATTTACAAATGTGCTAGTTATATGCTATTCATTCTGCTTTGTTTTTTCCATGCCAGTTCACTAATGGAATGATAGGCAAATAGTCTAAAAGAGGCAGTTTGTAAAAAAAAAATGATCCTTATGTTGAAGAATTAATGTGATAATTATGAAGTCAAAATATAGAGTACTAGACACTCTTTGAATATAATATAATAATCAACATCATTAATAACTATTATTAGAGTGGGGATGAAATGTTTACTTTGTTTTGATTGTTATTATTTGGTTGTTAAGGAGACGTGGGATAGATATCCACTTTTCATGTACAATTTTATGATTTAATTGAAGTGATAATTTGGCATCATGTTGAGTATTACAGATTTCCTAAAATTATTGTCTGTTTTTTGCAACCTCCTAGGGTATGACCTTGCCTCCGCCACAATCATGAACTTGATTAGGTTTTTTTTTTTCATTTTAGTTTTACTGTAATGAGATTGTTTGAGACAGCATGCTTTTTCACTAGATTGACCCAAGAATTCTATTTATCGTATAGAATACCTTCTCTTAATAGGACTACTAATGTAGTTAGTAAGTTGAGGTCATCTGTTGGCTTCCTGCCAGGGCACCTAGCTTATTCATTTATACTTGGAGTGACAAGAAGCTTTAATAACTACCATTAGGTTTGAATATTGTCAAATTTCACATATTCAGGACACCATAGGTAATGCAATGGCAGCCAATTTACCTCCTTCATGTAAAGTTGTAGATAAATACTCATTTCAGTTTAATATCAATATGACATATCTAAATGATTCTCCAATCCCTGTGAGCAGTTTGCTGTCCTCTAACTCTGTATGCCAATAAAATGGCATGGGCTTCTGCTTCTTTGCCATTGATCAGACACATTTGTTCATTTATTGATTTACATGTATGAGACTGTCATGTTTCTTTGCCAGAAATGTTGACAAAGCCTTGGGTGGTATATTTGTTGTATATGTCTTTCATCCTATAAACATTAGTTTTCATTTTGGTGCTATAGGTATAGCGTTGCATTCTACTTTTCTTTTCATATGACATTGGGAAATGCTATTTTGTTATCAGTAAAAAGAGGGTTTTGTACTTGGATACTGTCTTCCTGGACTTTTATTTCCCTGCTTAATTCTGTTGAAGAGCAATTTCAGGAAGCTTTGGGCCATTGTATCACCTTGTCTCATTGCATTGTAGGTATTGATGCAACATGGATCACTGAACAGTGTAATCTCTTTTGTACCATTTCTGTTGTTCTTGTCCAGTAAGTCATTGTATGCCAGTTTTGTTCTGAAATCATTTGAAGCATAAATGTGGCTCTTTAATTTGAAAATCAGGCTCCTTCTTGTAATAGAGAAGCTTATCCAAATTCAGTCATTTTGTTTCTCTCTAATTCAAAGCATGGACAGTACTATTTTCCCCACTAAATATCTCAAGCGAGTGGTCTCTGCTCTCTATTTCCATTTCCTTCTTTTGTGTCCTGTAATATGTCCCTATTGTTCTTCTGAAATGGCTGTATATGGTCTGTAGTGATGTTTTTGTTCTGGTACTTTTTGTTCTTACAAGAAAGATTGTGCTTAATCTTCCTGTTCCTTTTGTCATTCTTGGTTAATTTCTTGAAGTAGGTTCCATTTTCACTTTTTTTTTTTTTAAATTTGAATTTCTTTTGAGACAGGGTTTCCCCGTAGCCCCAGCTGGCCAGGAACTCACTCTGTAGACCACCAGGCTGGGTTCATCAGAGATCTGCCTGCCTCTGCCTTCTGAGTGTTGTGACTAAAGGTGTATATCACCACATCTGGCCATTTTCACTTTTGAACAGTTAGCTCTCTTGTTTCTTACACATTTTTTATTAAACGTTCTGGCCTAATTGCTTATCATTTCTTCTTTTAGCTTATCTTCAGGTATTTTTACTGCAAACATATTGAAATCAGATTACCATACGACTCCCATTGATCATCCTGTACCATCATCATCATTTAATCCTGATACTGCATACTTTTTTTTTTTCCTTTTTGGAGTTGGTATTGGTGGAAAAAGTAAAGTATTACTAAGGATGTTCTGTAATAGGGTGCACACCTGTGCATTAATGAAGTTGAGCAGTAATGACAAAAAGACATTTTTGGAGCTATAAGTAAAGATAAAGTAATTTGAGACAGTTTCTTACAGTGATACCTTTTTTGAGTCTTAATGAATAGAGAAAGGTTTGGTAGCAAAGATGTGCAAGGAGGTGAGCTCAGATTATTTTGGAACTCCTCAAGAGTCTTGTCACATGTCTGTCTATAGTTACTGTTATCCTTGCTAGACAATGACCTGAACATTCTTAAAATTAGAGTGCCTGTTTTTCATCTATATGTGGTACACAGTATGCAGAATAACACATGCCATAAAAAATATTTTTGAAGTATAAGTATTTAAGGATCAGGAATTTCTTAAGTATGAGTTTTCCTTAAGTATCAGTTATCTGCCCTTTAATGTATCATCAGATGTAATTCCATGAGATCTAACTGGAAACCTTTATATTAATTCTTCTTAAATACTTCTTCATGGATTATTATACCAAATTTTAGGGTTTATGGTTTTATATGTATATAATTAATGCATTTTAAGTGTAATACATGGAAAGATTTGGATACTTAGAAACACGTTTCCCAAAAAAAGAAAAGAAACACATTTCCAAAATGTTTTAATTTATAGCTCTAGTAAGAATATAAATTTATAGACCTTGTCGCGAAAAGACCAAAAAAATAAAAAATAAAAAAATAAATTTATCCTATTAAATTTGCCCACTTAAAGATTTTAATTCGATGTGTTTTTTTTTTTAATGACACTTGTATCCAAGTGTTATATATTGACTTCTCAATGCTTCTGTGTAGTTCTAGACAGTGCCTAAGTTCAGCTTCAAAGCACTCTAGGCTAAAAGCAGAGGTGCACTTGGGCTGCAACCACAAGGAAGCAACAATGATCCCCCACAATGCTAGGACTCAAGTGGCTTGGGTGAAGTTAAGGCCAGCCTAATGGCTAGAACAGCACATTTGAAATATTTTACTAGGAAAAGGAGCCAGCGGGTTGCTTTCCTGATCCAGTCAGATTTATTTGCTGTCTGTTACTGTTAACAGCTGCTTCTTACCCAGGTTATTATTTTATTTTTTATCTTTAGTAATTTTAAGGTAAAACTTTAAATTATAGGGATTTATTATTTATTCTAACACAATGAAGGTTTCATTATAACCCTTATGAACTGTATTTCAACTTTATATTATAATAGGTTTGTCCATATTCTTTACATTTCAGAAAACTAGTAAGAACTTTTGTGGCCACATATGGGGCTACAGTATACATTTGAACAGTAAGACTCTTAATTTTTTTTTTACCTTTTTTATGCCTTTTAAAAGAGTACAGGACCCTCTTTAATTTGTGGCCTCAGAAATTAGTGAAATATACACAGTATGCAATATCTAATTGTTCTATATTAAATTACTAATTTTATGTGTTTGTATAAAATTGTATCGTTTGCACTAGTGTTAAAAATGCTATATAGTAGCCAGGCATGGTGGTGCAGGCCTGTAATTTCAGCACTTGGGAGGCAGAGGCAGGTGGATCTCTGTGAGTTCAAGGCCAACCTGGTTTACATAGTGAGTTCCAGGCCAGCTGGGGCTACAGGGAGACTCTGTCTTAAAAAGACCAAAAAAATGCTATATAGCACCAAATATGGTATGTTTATGGCCTTTATGTAAATAGACATTTCGTATTATATCTGCAATACATTTACTGGAGTCCCCCCTTAAAAACAAACAAACAAACACTTCATCCAGTGCATGCATTAAAGAGATCTTTTTTTTTTTAAAGACAGTTCTTACAGGAGATATTTCCCCATCTCTGGGCTCTCATCCAAGAACATTTTTTATTTAGGTCTTAGAAGCTTAAAGTCTAGACCATTTCTGGAATTTAGTCTATCATAAATGTGCATTGCTAAACTGAAGCCATCTATTATAGGTAAAATATTTAATGATAGGCACAGGGACTAGTTGTAATTATCAAGTGCTCAATATTGAACCGTTTACCTATTAAGTACGTTTCATAGACATCTGCTACATTTATTTTGGTAAGTACCTTTCATCTTGTACTCAGATGATTACTTTCCTCATTTTTTATGGGTGGTTTCAGTGCTACCAGCTAGCAGCCTAACCAAAACTCACTTGACAAAAAGCAGAGTGTTATATTTAGGAAAATATACTTTTCACTTTATTTTGTCCTTGGCATCTATCAGGCTGAGATACACAGGCTTTAAAGTGACTCCATAGTGTGCAGGAGCTGTAAAACTAAGAAGTGTGATTGCGTAGCATTTTATTTAGCTGAATTTATCCTTTTATTTCAGCAGAATTTATCCCTTTTTGAAGAATCAAGCTTTTAAAATATTTTTCTTGTCCTTTTATAAAACTGTTCTTAATGAAATTTAGATTCTTTTCACCATCCATCCCGTATCCCAACTACTGGGCCTCCTGCACCTTGCCATGCATGCTAAGTCCCATTTGGTCAAGCATTTTACCCAGACGTTCTTAGGGGCAAGTTCAGCCACTGGAGTCTATTCAGCCTTTCTAGAAATCTTACGGAAGTCCACTTTCCATCACACATCTGTAAGCAGTTTCCAGCAGTGCTCAGTCTAGGGCTGGCTTGCTACTCATTTCCTTCACATCACTCTGGGCCCTTGTTTGATTAAGTTGTCATGGGTCTTGTGCTCGATGTCCCCATTGCCACAAGTTCTCATGAGCAAAGTTCCAGTGGTCTGAAAGCTTTTGTTTCCCTATGTCTATGGACCAACCGTGGCTCTTACAATCTCAACACCCCCTCCCCCCCAAACTCTTCAACAATGGTCCCTAAACAGTGGGTGTGTGAGGTTTAATATAGGTGTCCTGGGGCTGGAGAGATAGCCTAGTGATTAAGAGCGCTGACTGCTCTTGCAGAGGACCCGGGTCCGATCCCCAGCACCCACATGGCGGCTGAGAACCATCTGTAACCCCAATTCCAGGAGAACTCCAGTTCCAGAGGAATCCGACACCCTCTTCTGACCTCCACGGCATTGCATGACACGGGCGCACAAACCTACATGCAGACAGTACGTTCATACACATAGAAAATAAATAAATAAAATTAAATAAATATTTTTAAAAATATAGGTGTCCTATTCAAGGACACACCATCTGCAGTCTCTTATTCTCTAAAACTTATCCAGTTGTGGCCTTCTTTGTACATCACACTGTGTTGTATAAGGAAGCTTTTTGGGTGAGGTTTGAGGGATGCACTATTCATTCCACTCCCAGTTCCACTGTGCTCCATGAGCCTTACATGTTGTAGTTCCACGGTAGATATGTCATCTATGGGTGGACACTCTCAGATGTTTATTCTCTATGTGTCAGCAGTTATGGAACTCTGCAGTAGCCTCCATAGGTTACAAAAGAAGATTCTTTGATGAGTGGTGTGCTGCATAATTATTTGTAAATATAAAGATACATATTTAGGATATGGTATGAATTTTATTTGTTTAGAGATATGGCAGAGATATGATTTTCTCTAGGATCTATGTCCTCTCCATATATTTAAATTTGGCTATAATTACACTGGTACACATGAGTTCCCTTCCACTGAGAGATCTTTAAGTCTAATAAGAATAGACATTGATGGCCCCCCAGATAACAGTGCCACTACTGTACTAATAGAGGTAGTTTGTTCTGCCAGTCATTATGGTTATTTGACTTTAGGACTGGGTTGGACCATTGATTGGTTTTTCTCCCTTAGCAGCTTGCCTAGTATCCTCTAGAGTTATGAGAGCTAGTCTTCAGGGAGAACTTTCCAGATCAGTTTCTGCTCCATTGCTCCACGTCCTGTGTCTGATTTATATGCTGTCTTCAGTAGTAGTCTTACCTTTGAGGTCTGGGAGATAACCAAGGACTCTGGCAATAGCTTTCATTTATTTTTGGAGTCTCTTGAACTACTCTGAGAAGAATCTAGCTTCAGTCAACAAAATTTTCCTTCTTTCTATTTTACATTGTTGAACTTCTTACCTGCCCTGGTTCTTTACAGTGAACTCATCATTTAGAGATGTGTGCAGAAGCAAGACATTTGTTTTTTAGCCACCTTTTCTTTCCAATACCAGATTTGTTTTCTTTCTCTTCTACTCCTATAGCAACTACACCTAAAAACAGGAGACACAATTTATTCAATATTTATTTTAGAATTTTATGAGTACAGGGAGTTTTAGTTAATGCATAATACACATTCCTATTTATTCCAGAAACCTCTCTATATGTAGTAGAGTAACAAACACATGCAAGATAACTGGACTTAAGGATACTTCTATTTCTTAAATTACTTAAAAATAAATAAATCATTACCATTGGCCAAATTGCTTACCAATAATTGCCTTTAGGGTTACAATCTGAGATTTAGAAGAAATACAAGGAGGATTTGTGAGGATTACTGTTGCAGTGTACAATTTAAGGAACTTTCTGGAGCTATCAGAGACTTATTGCTGTGTTGTATCCATTAGAGCAGTAATTTGAACCCTTTCTAGTAATCTGAGTAATTTTACTTTTTGTAGAGATGAAGGCCTGATGCCTTGCCTGTGGAGATTTCTTTATTATTAATTTTTATTTTACATGCATGGGTATTTTGCCTGCATGTATGTAAGTGCATCCATGTTATGCAGTGACTGTGTAGGCCAGAAGAGGGTGTTATATCTCCTGTAACTGGAATTAGTGATGGTTACTAGCTGCCATATGTGGGCTGGGAACCAAATTGTGGTCTTCTACAAGAGCAGCCAGTATTCTTAATTACTGAATCATCTTGCTGGGTGCAAAGATTTTTATTTATTTATTTATTTATTTATTTATTTATCTATCTATTATTTACTTATTTATTTTTATTTTACTTTTTGTTTTTTGGTCTTTTCGAGATAGGATCTCCCTGTATCCCCAGCTGTCCTGGAACTCACTCTTTAGACCAGGCTGGCCTTGAACTCACAAAGATCCACCTGACTCTGCTTCCTGTGTACTAGGATTAAAGCGTGCACCACCATGCCCGGCTATTTTAATTTTTATGTGTATGTTTGATGCCCAGGAAAGCCAGAAGAGGGAGTTATATTCCTTGAAACCTGAGTTAGAGGTGATTGTGAACTTGTGCTCATAACCAAACACCAGTCCCATGCAAGAGCAGCAAGTGCTTTTTAACTGCTGAGCCATCTCTCTAGCCCTGCCGATGGAGATTCTAACATTCTGATTCAATAAATATTATATAGTTAGAATCCATGTTATAAATCAAATAGAGAAGAAAAAGAAAGAAAAAAAAAAAACATGTCAGGCATCCTTCCAAGATGCTAGGTAGATAGCATATCATGAAAAGATAATAAGAAGAAAGAGGGTTATGAGTCTATTCTAAGAATAAAAGAACTGAAAGCTTATTTAAATTTATTCTCATGTACTTTCACGTTTCCAAAAGAATCTTTAACATTTCTTTCTAGCTTTCAAATAAGGAGTTACCACCAAGCTAAACCAAACTTTACGAATAAAGAAAGAAATGAAAAGTTCAGGTACTCTCTTTTACCCTTTTCAAGAAATTTCCTAATGCTTCTTTGATCACCTTCAACAGATTACACTGATGCAGTTTCTGAACTAAAGAAAATTACTGCTGAAAGATAAAATTGAAACCAGTTGGAATCCAAATGGTGAAAACAGAGACAATATAACTCTGCTTGTTTCCCATTGAGCTCAGCCAGCAACAAACCAACTTGAGATATCCAGTAATATTTTTATGTTCATACACTAAGAGAGGAGTAGTACAAGAGATTCAAAGTTTGGATTTATATGGTTTTTTAAAATAATTCAGTTTTTCGTTTTACCTCCAGGCAATGATTCACAAATAAAACATTACCCTTCTATTATTATCAGTGTTGAATGCTGTAGGCATTCACATTCGACTCTGTTAATAATTGAAGGGGAGAAACTAATTTTATCATTTTAATCAGGGTGATTTGCTCTTGTGATTATTTTACATGAAAATATATGATCAAATTATATGCATTTTATGAAATATATAGGGAATTAAACAAATGACTGTTGTTTGGTATCAAATGTTTGGTCCCTATAGGAAATACACATGTAAAACTCATGAGTAGTATCAATAGTTTTATTATATGAATGCTGTTTGAAAATCACATTTGTCAATCAGTATTATAAAGCACATTTAAACGCTATAGTACAAGTGAATTATTTAATATTTATGTCCATTTTCAATAGCACAAATATTAAAAAATGGTCTATTTGAGTTTCTCTTAGAGAACCAAACTTGCATTTGCTGTGGATTTAAGAAGAAGAAGAAAAAAAACAGAAATAAATTGACCACCATGATGTCTACTCAAAGAAAAAGTGATAACTGACTAGTTCTTATTTGGTAACTGGTAGGTCAGAACTAAACAAACAGCTTTTCCTACAAATCTCTCCAGCCCTGTAGCTTTGCAAACAAGGTTTTGTTATTGAGTGCTGCCCTGCACGTTCCTTCTCTTATCTTGTGTGGTTGTCTTCATATTGAATTTCCATTTGGAACAGAGAGGGTTTTGAATGATAAATCCTAAAATATTTATTTACTGTTACTACAAAGATTATATTTTATGCATTAGATATTATGGAGGTTTGCTTGTGTTTTCCATTTATTTCTTATTAACTACCTATGAATTAGGTACTAATGTCATGTGATGCTATTTATCCGAATATATTTTACTTCAATTTTACAAAGGCTTTTGCCTTAATATGTACATTTTCCTACTATTGAAACACAATAGACCTGATGTTTTCCTGAAGTACTTTTAAAGACTTTCCTGGTTGATTCTGTGATTGGAGAGGGATGGTAGAGATGGTCAGAAACTAGTCAGCTATCATATTTTTTTGCTTGGGCTTTATCATGCATGTGCCTTTGATAAGCATGTCTTTCCACTCTGAACAAGCATAACCTAATCTTTCTTCTATCTCTAGCATCTATGCTTTATCTTCTTCTTCAAGTAGTTAAAAGAGATGGTTAGATACATAGATAGATAAATTGATAGAATGAACACAATTCTTCCTACAGAGATCACTGTCCACCTAATTCAGAATTCCACTTTGTACAAGTGAGAATACCTACTCATTTATCGAAAAAGAAATGCTATCATAGCTTTGATTTAGTACTCAAGAATTCAGAGTACTCTACTTTGGAGTACCAAAAATAATTCTATTAAAAAAAAGAATTCTATTAGGATAATTAAACCATGGCCTAGGTTCGACATCCCCAGTTAACTGTTATCTCAGGTTATTTAGTTATGAACATGTGAGAGACAGCTGTTTTATCTTGTGGGAAATGCTGGAACTTAGTAGCAAGAGCACAGTTTGCCACCAGGTCCCTCAACCATTTAACAATTCTATCCAGTTTTTCACAAGTTTGTCTCTGGGAACTTCATTTTTCATATATGTAAAGTGGGATAATTGTACTGCTATGCATTGAATATTTGTGTCTTTCCAAATGTCATCTGTTGAGACTATTATTAAGTGTTCTTATATATGGAGATGTGCTCTCTTAGCAAATAATTAAGGTTAAATGAAAACATAAGGATGGATCCTGATCTAATAGTTTGAGTGTCCTTATGAGAAGACACCTCAAAATGCTCAGTCCTCTGTCTCTGCCACACACTGACAAAAGACCATATTAAACATGTTTAAAAAGTGATTTCTTGAATATGAAGCCTCAGAATGAAATATCCCTGTGCAAGGCTTTAAGCTTGAACTGCCTTCCTCCATAATTTTGAACAAGTAAATGCTGTTGTTAGTCACCCTATTTGTTGAATATTGTTACAGCATTTCTAGCTGCCCAATAAAAACAATGACCTAGTAGTAGTTGTATGGATGCTATAATATGTATGGATTAACAATATATTCTCTAAGTTACATGACAGTGAACAAAGACATAAAACCACGCAAAAGATTGGCTCTGAGCTTTATCTGATGGACACTGGCTTCAATTGTGGGAATCATAGTTTTCTGCAGTTCTCCCTAACAGGTTAAAAAATTACTAAAAAGAGGTTCTTTTTTCATGTATAGTATTTATAAAGTCTAACCCCCCCCCCCTTTTTTTCTCCTATGTGGTGGTTTGGCTTAAGACCCGTATNTTTTTTAGTCTTTTTGAGGCACAGTCTACCTATAACACCAGCTGGCCTGGAACACACTCTGTAGACCAGGCTGGCCTTGAACTCACCAAGATCCACCTGCCCCTGCCTCCCAAGTGCTAGGATTACAGGCGTGCCCCACCACACCCGGCTATGTTTACCTTTTAAAGTATGCTTTGCAAATACAGTAACTCATTTATATTCTTACATTACCTTCTATAAAGTGAATTCAGATTTTGTTATAATAGTTTTGTGTACTTACCTACATATTTATTTTTGTTATGTTATTTTTCTATACCCCGAAGGTGTTTGTATAAGTATGTCAGTATTCTCATTGAAATTCCATATTCTTTTCTAAATCATAGTCAATTAAGAGAACATGAATATATTGATACTAGTGATAAGAAACAAGGAAATTACTCTGTGCATGTTGTCACATTCATTCGTTTTTCTTTCCAAATGACAGAATTGTTTGTATGGATACATAGTATTTTCAAGATTTTTTTTTTAAATCACCTCATCCATTGGTGACATTTAGATTATTTTTATGCTTCCTATTTTGAGTAATTTTGCATTAAACAGGGAGGTACCCGACAAAAAAAGACAAATGCTACATGATTTCACTTATAATTACTATGCGATCACAACTAAATACTGAACTGTTCAAAGAAGAGATTTCTGTTGCAGTTTCCAGAGTCAGAGTGTTTGCGGGATGGGGAAAGGTGGAATGCTGGTAAGAGGATATGAAGTTTTAGTTATATGGGATGAATAACAGATAGTGATATTTGTAATGAATTATACACTTCAAAATGGTAGGTTAGTGAGATGGCTCAGTGGGTAAAGGCTGATGTCCAAAGGTTGATGCCAAGCCTGTTGATTTGACTTCAATCTCTGGAACCCACATTGCTCCAGACTCCACCATTTTGTCCTCTGAGCTTCACATCCATGTCATGCCAGCATATGAATCTATACTTATATGCATTCATCCACAAACACACACAGAATAATCTACATATATGTATATATAAATAAATTAAAATTTGTTTGAAGGAGACTTTCCATGTTTTATTTTAAAAATGGTAATTTGGACTCTAGAGAAAGCTGAATAGTTAAGGGTGTATACTGTTCCTGCCATTTCCCAGAACCCACATCTGTCAGCTTAAAATCACCTGTCACTCTAGCTCCAGGGGATTCTCTACACTCTGTTGTCCTCTGTAGGCATGACAATCACATGAAAATTCCCCCATATACACATAATTAAAACTAATAAGAAAATAGTAAGTAACTGGCTTAATAGATCTATTAATCCATTTCATTTTTCTTTTCAGTTTTGGTTTAAAAATGGTAATATGTTTACATGCTTCAAATTTCAAGAGACAAGAAATAATACAGAGTGAAAAATATTCCCATTACTTAACACTGCTACTAAGTTTTCTTTCTTGAAGTATTAATTGATTTTTTTTGTATGTCTGCTTTGTACAGCTAGAACAAAATATGTTATGGAAATTTTTTTTTGTCTTTTTGAGGCAGGGTCTCCCTTTAGTTCAAGCTGGCCTTGAGCTCACTATGTAAATCAAGCTGGCCTTCAAATCACAGAGATCCACTTCCCTCTGACTCTCGATGGAATAATTTATTTTAAATAGATTTGTTTGGAATTTGGGAAAACCCAAATTTAATGATCCAGTATCTGGCCATGCCCTTCTTGAGTTTTCTTCCCCTTGACAATAGACAGAAGGGCAAGAGTGTATGCACATTCCGTGCATGAGGAGAGGGGCTGGGATGCAGCACACATGCTGAAATGTCATGCACACTTTAAAGACTTACTCCTTTCATGATGAAAACACCTCTTTCACTGTGACATTAATGACAACATATACTTTGGTGTCTTTACTTCTTTTGATATTATTTCTTTTTTTTTATTTATTTTTATTGATGCTTTGTGTATTTCATACATCATTTTCGAATTCAGTTCAGGCATATATCCCCTTCCCTTCCCCCCCACCCCACCCCTACCCATCACAGATCGTGCATTCTGCCGTAAGTTTTCTGCATCTTTCTCTGCTTTTTTGTTTTGTTTTGTTTTCATTTTTTTTAACAATAGGTGATAATTTGTGAGTACAAGCATCCTTCATGTAAAACCAATTTGCAAGCAGTTGTGCCCAAACCCACACAGCTCATGGGTCCCACCATCCTGCAGGGGGGGGCTTGTATGTTCAATCAAGTTGATCAAATGAGTGTCCAGTCTATATTGTTGTAGTTTCACTATTAACCCCAATCGAAGCCCTTACATTCTACCACACCCCCTCTTCCGCAGATTGTTCCCTAGGCTTAGAAAAGGGGCACAGGTGGATGAGAAGCAAAACACTCTACTTTCTCTGGAGCTGATGTCTTGGTCTCTAGTCAGTTCTGGCTGTTTTCTTTCATGGGCTGCCAGCTTGTCCAGGCTTAACCTTTCGATCCTACTAATGAAGCACATGCAATTAGATATTTAGGTATTTAAACAGTATAATATATAGCCTTTCGATCCTACTAATGAAGCACACACAATTAGATATATGGGTATTTAAACAGTACTAATTGTTATGGTAGGTTACTTTGGTATAGACACAGATGTTTGGATGGTATGTCAATTCATGATCTACATTTTCTTCTGTCAAGTATGGCAGGGTCTTCGTGTGGTTTATAACATCTCCTAACCATTAGAGGATGTAAGCTTGTGACATCAGCCGTGGGTTATTCCTCCAAGGAGAGAGCCAATAGCCAATTAGATTTGGGATATACAGACATATGGCTGCCACTGCTGCACAGTATTTCCAGGCAGATGAGGTGTAGCTGGTGCTGACGGAGGAGTCTTGCTTGACTCAAGGAGACCTATATTTGCTTTATTGGTTTAGTGGTCTTTGGTAACACTCTCTGGCATCCCAGAGACCATCTGTATACTTGCAAGTGCGGTCTCCATACATCTTTTCCATGTTTGTATCAGGTCTTCAACAGCAGGGCCTTATCGCCTCTCTTCCTGCAGATATCCCAGTTAGGAGGCAAGGAGCCTTTACCATTTGTGGGGGCTTGGATCCCCTGGCCAACATCTCCTTGGTAGAATAATCCATTGTTGATGTCAGAGCTCCTGTATTGATATATTTTGTTTAAGTGCATAGCTTAAGGAGACTTTAGCATTATATTTGGTTCTGAATAGAAAATAATCCTTTTCACAGTTTCTATGTCCATTAGTCAATTAAAGAAGGCAGTTTTACTGATTTTACAAGAGAACACTTCTATAACAGCTGGTTCCAATCTACAGCTGGAGAATGACCTCATCATCCTCTTATTTCTCTTTATTCTATGGGGGGGAGTTAAGAAAGTCTCTTGTATTAAAACCTTTGCAGCACCTAGAAGGTAAGCTTCGTTAGGAATCATTAAAAAATAGTTGTTACTAGTAGGATCCACAGAGGGGCCTGATGTCTGCAGCAATCTGAGGGTTTATAACTGTTTATCCTTTTTGTTTATAATTATTTCAGATCTTTCCTGATTGCACAGCATACTCAATATAATAATGTGTTAAAAATTGAATTTCTAGTTGAAGAACATTATGGTTTTCCATTATTAAAACATATTAATGGGACTGGAGAGATGGCCTAGCAGTTAAGAGTGCCGACTGCTCTTGCAGGGGACCCAGGTTCGATCCACAGCACGCACATGGCGGCTGAGAACTGTCTGTAACTCCAATTCCAGGAGAACTCCAGTTCCAGGAGAATCCGACACCCTCTTCTGACCTCCGCAGCATTGCACAACACAGGTGCACAAATCTACATGCAGACAGTACATTCATATAAATAAATAAATAAATAAATAAATAAATAAATAAATAAATAAAATAAAAAATTAAGTTAAAAAAACATTAATACATGCAAGTTCATCAGTCCTGCTGTACTCATAAGAATGTATGTCTTTGGGTTTTGGTTTTTTTTTTTTTTTTTTTGGCCTTTTTCAGAAAGGGTCTCCCTGAAGCCCCAGCTGGTCTGGACCTCACTACATAGACCAGGCTGACCTTGAACTCACAGAGATCCACCTGCCTCTGCCTCCCAAGTGCTGAGATCAGAGGTGTGCACCACCTCACCTGGACAATGTCTCTTCTTTTCAAGCCAAAATGCTTGTATGTGATATGTAACCAAAGAGTCACAAATCCCCTTTTCTTGATACTAGTGCGTCATATGGGAGAGGACAGTTACAAATTGCTCTTTGCATTAAGGTAATATAAGAAAGATATAGGTATTAAACCAGTCAGGTATGTAAGATCTACTATAGTAAATATATGCTATGAAAAAATGAAGCAAAGGAATATGAAATGCCAAGTGGGAGGCATACCACTTTTTAAATAAATCACAAATCATATTGAACAAAGTCTTGAAACAGGTAATGTGCAATCTAGGGATAATAAGCCACTAGATGCAAAGACTTTGATAGAAGTAGGTTTGGAATGTTTGTGAGAAAAAGAAAGCAATGTCAGTGAGGCACAGTAATTGAGAGGACTGTTACAGGACATGATGTCAGAGTAGTTAAGGAAGGGCCAAAGCATAATGTAATGAGTTATCGGTGACTGTAAATTCTTTTGCTTTTTTTCTGAATAAGCAGTGAGGTACCTGAAGTGTTTTCAGCAGAAAAATAGCATAAATTAATTTCCAGAATATAAGGAAGATCACAAAATTGGGGAAATAAATGAGGCTACTGAATATCCCAGGGCACATGTTGATGGTGCCTCTTACGGATATTCTATGACTCTGTATTTCTTTCTACTTGAATATTTAGAACCGAGTTGCTTTTTGCTACAATAGATAAGACTATGGAAACAGTTTTTAGAGTAAATCTAGGTTTCATTTTAGATTGTATTAATTTTTGGACCCTTCTTTTATAAGAATTAAAAGTATCCAGGAAATGAGAATTTTTTTTTTTTTTTGGTCTTTTCGAGACAGGGTCTCCCTGTAGCCCCAGCTGGCCTGGAACTCACTCTGTAGACCAGGATGGCCTTGAACTCACAGATATCCGCCTGCCTCTGCCTCCCAAGTGCTAGGATTAAAGGCGTGCGCCGGAAATGAGAATGAACGGGTTCTTTCAGATGAGAGGATCCCAGAACCTTCATTTCTTGTTGGAACCTACATGGACTTCTAAATATGCTCAAAGTTAACTGAACTGAGACAGGAAAATGTTCCATGTGGGTGACAAATATTTTTCTGCATTATTTTGTTCACTCTTGCTCAGCACAATTAATGAGACTGAATTAAGTTAAATTGAGTGCTGCATTTGCACTCATGTAAGATTGACCACAAGACATCTTAAGTGGTGTATGCCAAATGTACAAACCATATTCTCATCAAAAACTGCCTTTGTACACTAGGAGATCTAGATTTTAGCATCATATGTCTTACAGTTATACTTTTCTTAATATTTCTCTGTGTTTGACTCTCTAGCTGTGGTACTTTACTTGACTCGTTGACTTGTTACATGGATTATGAAATGTAACATGGCAGTTTTCTGAGTAGGTATTACTGCGGGAAAGATGTCCATTGGTTCATCGAAAGCCGGGGAAACGTGGGTAAAGGGACAGTCTCTATCTTAAATAATCCATTTAACATAAGTTAAAAGTCAATAGGGAACACTTCAGCCTCATTTGTCAAACTCTACTTTGAATTAAGAAACATTCTTTGGTTTGATTTTTAAAATTCACAGTTGAAACAAAGTCCATCCTCAATACCTTAAGACATATTTATTTGTCCTCTCTAATATATATTTTTCCTGCCAAGATATTGAGGCCAATTTGAAAATATACAACATTAGCTATGCATGTTGTTAACCACAAGGTTCTGGTGACATTTAACAGGGTTTGGTAATTGGCTTAATGAACAGGTGTACACATATATTAGTTATGCAGATGTTAATTTGCAGTAACATGTGCTTCCTGATTTGGGGTTCTTGTATAAACTACAACTAGTAAGATTTGTTCCTTAGTTGAGAAATCATTACAAACTATGTGTGTGTGATTCCCACCATTAGTAGTACCATTAGTCTTGTTTTAATGTGCTCTGAACTTCAGGAACACTCCTGATAATGCCATTCCTATGCTTCAGATATTATGCAGGTGTCAGGATGAAATCTAGTTTTCTGTAGGATGTCTTACTGTGCAGCTGTTGGCGGCATGAAAAGGGGAAACTTAACAGCTGCAGTATATAACATATAAGAACAGGCAGAAATGCAATCTTTTACTGCATATTGCATCAGCTTTCCCTCTCAAGGTTTGTAAACAAATGTCCTATTCCTCACAAAGACAATTAAACACAAAACTTCATTGCATAGCATACTCACTAAACTTTACTTGCATTTTTAAAATTATTCTCTTTATTCATGATTTCTGAGACTGTCAGTTTACAAACTGCCAAAATTGGTTGGAATTTTCAATGTATCATATTGTGCATTCTATTTTTATGTAGAAAGAATGGAATATTGCCAAGGTTAATATAGCAAACTCATAGGCAAGCCACCTAAAATCAACAGAATAAGCATGCCATTTAGTCTTAATTATTATGAATCTTTGGGAGTTTTTCATTTTGGCTTGATTTGGTTTTGGGGGCTTTTTCTCCATATGTGTGTAATTCACACATATATGTATTTTCAGAAAGGAATATTCTCCGTGTAATTGAAATAGTTTAATTTTTTTCTTTTTTAAGTTAATTTTTACTGAGCGCATTTCATACAACATTTCTCAATCAAATTTAGACTCGTGCCCCATCCATGCCCACCCCTTGCACCTCCACCCCCTGCCAGAGCTCCTGAATTCTGTCATACATATTAAGTTCTGTCTTGCATCTTTTTCTCAGTCTTTTATAACCCTTTCGATGCAGAAGTTTGCTGTTTTGGTCAGTTCTTTGAATAGGTTTTTCTCTCTATTTTTTTTGTTCCCTTTCATTTTATATTATTCCAAAATATGCATATATACACTCCACACATAAATCAGATTACAAAGTCTGAAAATAAACTTAGGTTAATTCCAAAACATATTTAGGGATTCACATTTTAACAGTAAAGTAAGGAAGTAAGGGTGGCTGAGAAACATCTTAAAATGTGTTCAACATCGTTAATAAATTAGGAAATGCAAGTTAAAACCACACTAATGTATTATCTCACTCCAATCAGACTTCCCAAGATCAAGAAAACAAAAAACACCAAATGCTGGAGTGGTTGTGGGGAAAGAGTAACACTCATCCACTGCTGGTGGGAATGTAAACTCCTACAACCACTGTGGAAAGCAGTGTGGAGAACCCTTAAAAAGACTCAATGAGCCTACCGCCTGACCCAGCCATACCACTCCTGGCTATATCCCCTCAAGATGCATCCTACCACAAAGAAAAATGCACAGCTATGCTTATTGCAGCTCTCTTCACAATAGCAAAGAGGTGGAACCAACCTAAATGCCCCTCAACTGATGGCTGGATAACAAAAATGTACATCTACACAATGGAGTTCTATGGGGTGGTAAAGAAAGATGACATCATGAACTTTGCAGGTAAATGGATGGAACCTGAAGCCATTATGCTAAGTGAAGTAACACAGTCATGGGGGAGGGGGAGAGGTGAATGGTTTCCCTCATTTGTGGATGTTAACACCAAATCCCAAGTTGGCAGGCAAACTGAGCAACTTTATTATTATATCTCATTGTATCTGAAAGCAACTGTGCTATTATAATGTGAATCTCTTAATGGGGTCTAGAATTTACCTACCACTCGTATTCACACATTGTAATTACCATATATGGCTGGAAGATATGTATTCATATTCCAGAAAAAAAGAATGTGAAGTTATACTTATTTTTACCTGCATGCAACTTTGGGGCTTTTTGAGACAAGGTCTCCCTGTACCTCTGGCTGTCCTAGTACTTGCTGTATAGACCAGGCTGGCTTTGAACTCAGAGATCTACCTTCCTCTGCCTCCCAAGTGCTAGGACCAAAGGCATGCACCACCACTCCTGGCATAAATCTTTGTGGGGTTTTTTGTTTGTTTTTGTTTGTTTGTTTTTGTTTGTTTGTTTTTGCTTTTAAAGAAAGGAAATGTTAGGGGTAATGTTGAATCTCCAGCATTCTACATATTCCGACATCTCTTTTTGTCCTTAAGGGAACCACTGCCATTTTCTTCTGAGTATGTTATATATGTTTTTGTAACTTTGCTTTTTTGTACTCATCCACAAGCATCATGCAAGATTATCCCATTTTATTTTTAGTGGAGATGAATGATGGACTTCTATATATACTGGCTTGCACAGCTTGTAATTTTTCTCCTGTAGGTTATTGTTGGGATGTAGCCCTGTAGAAATATTTAGTTACAGTGTAGTCATTTGTAATTATTTTGTGATATTCCATTACATAAATATAACAAATTTACCTATTCTCTACCCCTTAGATTGTGATTTGTTTCTAATGTTTATACTTCTGCAAACATGGCATCAGTAAGCATCCTTATTTCTTAACTGTTTGACCCATAATTTTGGTCGTAATTTTGATAAGCACACCTTCAACTATGTTAGAGGGTAATTTAAAAATATTTTAAAATATTTTATATTTTTGTTTCTTGTGTATGACTGTATTGCCTGCATGTGTGTCAGTGTACCTGAGGCATTGGATCTCCTGGAACTAGTGTTATGGTTGGTTGTTAGCAACCATGTTGGTGCTGGATATTAAACGCGGGTCCTCTGCAAGAGCAGCCAATGCTCTCAACTGATGAACCATCTCTCCAGCCCCTAGAAGTTCATTATATTTTAAGTTAGGGACTAAGTTTTAGTACTATAATTCAGACTGGCCTCAGTCTCACAGAAATCTGCCTGCTTCTGCCTCCCAAGTGCTCTCAGTGGTAAAGGAATAAAATTATAAAATTAAAAAATAATTTATTGCACAATAGGCTATAAATCTCCATGAACTATATGAAATATAGGAATATTTAGAGGGCATTGTGTCTTAAATATGAGTATCTTGGTGTATACATGCTATAATAAAAATACAACTGTCAAGATAGGCATGGTGGTACACGCCTTTAATCCTAGCAATCGGGAGGCTGAGGCAGGCAGATCCCTGTTAGTTCAAGGCCAGCCTGGTCTACATAATGATCTCCAGTGCAGCTAGGACTAAAGGGAGACCCTGCCTTGAAAGGACCAAAAAAATAATAAAAATACAAATGTCAATATTATTAGCATCATTATTTTCCTACAGACAGTATTTGTACTGATTCATCATTATTCTGTTGACTAACAATGTCAATTGTAACAATAAAATTAATTTAATGTAGGGATTCTAAGACCCAATATAAGTTTTCTGTTTTGCAAAAGATGTATTTGTCTGGATGGTTCACTGTGAATCGGAAGACCTTAATGCAACTGTTGACGATTAAATTCTTTAAGTTTTTATTGAAATTTAAAATAACTTTTCGGTCCTGTGTTAATAATTTTAGTCAATTATAAAATTGACATAACTCATTTTTTTAAAGTTTGCAAGCATTAGGATCATATGGAATTAAGTTATTTTAAGACAAATGATATTATAATTTTTAAAATATTTTATTTGTTCTTTTTAATTTATGTGTATGAGTATATGCCTGCATGTATGTAACTTCACCTATGTTATGCAGTGCCTACAGAGGCCAGAAAATGGCATCAGATTGTCCTGGAACTGGTGCTATGGAGTATTCTTAGCTTCCATGCTGGTTTAGACAATCAAACCTGGGGCCTCTGCAAGAGCATCCATTGTTCTTAACAACTTACTCTCTCCAACCACAATAAGTGACATTTTAAAATTACTGTGAAAAGAAAATTTTAACATATGATGGCTTTAATACTATAGAGGTATGTGTTGTCTCATGACTATTGTTCAAATTATTTTTATCTGACTCTGTTTTTGATCTAGAATGAATACTTTTTTAATACTTTTGTTGATGTTTTGTGTATTTCAGACATCATTTTTCAGTTTAATTAAGACATATTCCCCTTTCCCTTCTTCCCACCCCACCCGTTTGTGCACTCTGCCATACATGTCCTGCATCTTTCTCTCATTCTCTCCAAAGTTTTTCTCTGCAAAGCTTTATTGTCCTAGGCAGAATTCAACCAGTCCTCATGCTGCTTCCCTCCCAACTGTACCACTCCAAAGAACATATACATGTCATCTACATACCAGAATTATTTCCTTCAGTTATGTTAACTGTGTGTGTTAACTCTGATATGTGCCCAGGTGTTCACATTATTTTCTTTTAATTTTATACTACTCTAAATATGAGTGCATACTTTCCACCCATATACATTAATTACCATGTCTGAAAGTAAGTGGTAAGTTAATTCTAGGCCTCATTATGAGATTCACATTATAACATCACATTTCCTTTCAGATAGAAAGAAATATAACAATAACATTGCTCAGCTTGCGTTTCAATTGGGGGATTTGGTACTAGCATCTGCAAATGAGGGAAACCATTCCCTGTTGTTTTTTTTGTTTGTTTGTTTGTTTGGGGGGGACAACTGTGTTCCTTCACTTAGCATAATGGCTTCGTGTTCCATCCATTTACCGGCAAAGGTCATGATGTTATCGTTCTTTACTGCTGCATAGAACTCCACTGTGTAGATGTACCACGTTTTTGTTATCCACTTGTCAGTTGAGGGGCATCTTGGGTTGATCCCAACTCTTCGATATTGTGCAAAGAGCTGCAATAAGCATATACGTTCATGAATACTTTTTAAAACAAGAAAGCCAAAGGCAGTAATAGCCACTGGTTAATACTACTTAGCATGGATAAAGTATGATTATTTTTGAAAACATCTCTAGTTTAGCAACTATTTTTAGCGTGCTATATTGTTATGATTCTTGAAACTGAAGTACTTACACATGGAATTCCTAGCACTCTCTAAGCTTGGGGATTTAAGCAAGTTATATAACAGGTAAAATAGACTAGAATTCAAAATAGAACTATGAACTATAGATATTTAGGATCCCTTATTTTAATTTAGAACACTGTGTTCATTCAAAAAGAAAAGAGCTTGAACTATATTTTAATGAAAATGATAGCTAACGTATAAATTCACACTAATAAGCATTAAGTATGCCTGGCTTAGATGGAACTGTATTATTCTGCAGAATAATATTCATATATCCTTCATGTTACAGAATTTTCATCCTGTATTTTCCTATTTAATTCATTTCCTATACTGGAATTTAAAGTCTATTGAAGTTAATTTTCTTAAATTCTTGTACAGCTGTGTTAAATTTTCTGAATGTCATTTTAGAATTAATCCAATGTGTTCCAGATATTTTAGTTTTGATTGATGATGAAAATGGTTACTGAATTTTGATTTTTGATACATTTTCTTTAGTTGAGAATGGCTTCAAATTAAAATAAATTGAAATATTGTAGTAGAAAGATACTTAGTTCTCTGAAAGGTCTGTTGAGAAACATTTGTGATGGTTTTTAAGGAAATATACATAATTTTTCTTTCAATAATAACAATGATAGTGTTATCACACTTGACACCTCACAGAATCGTAATTTTCAAGGGAATTCTTATCTAATCTTAGATGGTGTCAATGCTTACATTGATCATCTGCCTACTAAACCTTAGAACTTTTTGACACTTGTTTTTTAATTGATTGCATTTGTTATTTCATATGTTGTTTCTTTACTCAGGTTAAGTTAATTTTGTATATTATACTGTTAGATCAAAGTTAATATTAATGGATTTGCAGTGATTTTATATATCCTTTAGCATATTATGAAAATTTCTACATGTTAATGTCCAACCATAAGAAAGATGTACTATGATTGAATGTTGCTTTTTCACTCTAATGTCCTCAACAAAGATTAGATGATTTGAAATATTAACCATCAGTATAACCTCAAAATGAAGTTTTATTTTTGCCAGGGATAAGGAAAAAAAACAAACAGCATGATGATCATAGTTGTAGGAATCAGTGATAAAATTTAGCAGCATGGATTTGGGGACAAAAACATTACTTGATAGAAGAAATAACCTGACCTTACTTGCCTCACATGATTTAGTGGCCCCATTTCCTATGGTTTGTTTTAAATTTGAATAGATAAAACACCAGTACTTGTGCACAATGGTGGCTGCAGTGAGTCAATGCAGGATGGGCTTAGGGACTTAACTTCATGCTTCATTTTCTTAGCCCCTAGCCACAGGCTTTGGGTCTAGTGTTTTCTGAAGATGAGCAGAGGGTTAATGCCTCCCATTGATGCTATACTTCTTTACAGCTTCAATCTTTTCAACCATTTGCACTTATATGGTTACCTTTAGAAGAGACAGCAATTCTGTTGTTCTAACCACACAGATTGTTTTTGAGACAGCAGCTGAGAAAAAGTTAACATACTCAAAAGACTATGGCTTTGAGGATCTTTAATTATGTGTATGAAAATGTTCAGTACTGTTGTGCAACTTAGAAATGGTTTGCACTTATTCTTCAAGGCAGTCTCAGCGGGGATTTTTCTATTGCAACCTGTTTAGCAGCTAAAGTTACCTTAGGTGATTTAAAGCAATTTTACTGAATTAAATAAATGTCTAAATTTTAGCATATTTGGGGAGAAATTCATATCTTTCTCTTTTCTCAACTAGTCCAAATTAGAGATATCTTACTATATATTTAAATCCTCTGCTCCTGTAGCTGCCTGGTAAAGAAGTACTTAATGTTACACATTAAGTAAAAAGCACCAATTGATTTTTAGTTCTATTTTGGCTTATCTTTTCTGCTTAAGTGCTGATCCTTGATTTGTAAGGAAAGTTCTAAACCTGTCTATATTTTATGTTTATTCTCTTCTGAACTAATGAAATAAACATGTTTATTGATTTCAGAATCAGCTTTATTAATGTAGTTAATATGCCTTACTAATGTTATTTCATGTACTTGGATTAGTACCATTATTGTTTATGAATCAACATTTTCGTTTCAGTTCCAAAGAATGGAGCTGCTGCAGAAGAAAACAAGTGTGGACCTGTAAAGAAGAAAGTGAAGGAATTAAGAGTTTTGGATGCTAAAACAGCTCAGAATCTGTGTACGTAGTATTTTCTGGATAGGGGTGGAGGTGATGGTTTGTTCTATATATTTAAACAAACTTACTTCTTATACTGCTAGAAATAAGAACCTATTTTAACATAATTTGAGTTGCCTTTTTTTGCCCCATACCCAATGTGGAGAAAACTATGATTGAACATTGCATAGTTCAAGTGATTAGTAAAGCTGTTGAAACTACTGTTAGTGGGGCTGGAGAGATGGCTCAGCAGTTAAGAGCACCGACTGCTCTTGCAGAGAACCCGGGTTCGATTCCCAGCACCCACATGGCAGCTAAGAACCTTCTTTACCTCCAGTTCCAGGGGAATCCGACACCCTCTTCTGACCTCAGTGGCATTGCATGACACCAGTGCACCAACCTACATGCAGACAGTACACTCATACACATAAAAATAATAAATAAAAATTAAAAAAAGAAAGGAACAAATGAAGTAATTTAAAATAAAATAAAATAAATTTGCTAAAAAGGAAACTATTGTTATTAAAACTTTAGTAGACAACATAGTGAAATATGAGACAGCACTGAAAAAATAATAGTTTATTTTTCCTTCTGCTTAAACCTGGGACTGTTTATTTTTTAGGAGTATTCTCTAGTAGTATTGGGGAAATTCTTTTATTCCTATTCTTTTACCTCTAAAATAATCATTGTGTGAGCTTGTTACATTATTCACCACTGTACTTTAAAATGTGTGACTGTACCTTGAAGCCTTGAACTTCTGGATATTCATTACATATGATTTCCTTAACGTAACTGGGCAGTTGTTATTATCTTCAGTCAGGCAGACCTCTAACTTATATTTTGACATACTTTCTCTTCTGCACTTAATTTAGAATATTTTTATTGGTCCAGAAGACTGTTAGATTGTGATAATACCAGTAGTACACTACGCATGAAAAATTTCAAAACATCACTATTTCTTTTGGGATGGTATCTTTTTGAAGCAGGGGTCTTCCTGTAGCTGAACTGATCTTACACCACATGAATGAAGCAGGAATGTGGAGTAAATTGATGAGTCAGACAGTCACTTTTTTCCTTGCATATTACAATAGTCCTTTATTTGTTGGGACACATTCCAAAACTTCAAGTGGATTATTGAAACGCCAGGAAGTATGGAGCCATGTCTCTATATCCTATGTTTGCCTCTATCTATGCATGCAGTAAAGTTGCATTCTTAAATTAGTCACTATAAGAGATTTAATAATAAAAAGTTATACCAAAATGCCACAATGAGAAGTTTTGTGAATATTGTCTCTCTTCTCTGAGAATATCTTACAGTACTGTGGCATTCTTCACGTGATGGTTGAGATGATATACAAAAACACCTGACAGCTTCTCTTTGGTATATCCAATGAGAATCATCCCTACTCTTGTGCTTTTGGATCATTACTTAGTACATATAGATTACTGAAAATAAGCACTGTAACACTATTACAGTCAAGTACTGTGCTAGTGATCTTTATTGTGACAAAATTTTTGAGCAAATCAACTTAAAAGAGGAAAGGTTAGTTTTCTCTAATGATTATATAAGTTTTATTCCATGTCTGGCTTATTTTGTTTACTTAGGGCCCGAGGTGAGGAACAACATCCTTGTAAAGTAAAACATGATGGAACATAGCTGCTCACCTCATTGTAGTCAAGAAGCACCAAGCCAGATAGGAAGTGTTCTTGGGGCATGCCTTCTATGCATGCCCACAGTGACCTGCTTTTTTTCTGTCCCACCCCATCTTCTAATACTATGCTCAGCTGTATATTCATCAGTACTGAAATAGAACATCCAGTTTTGAATTCAACAAAGGATTTGCCAAAGCTTTCATGAGAAGTTTTGGAGGACATATATCCGAACCCTAACAGCCACTACATGATAAAGGAGCAGGAAGCATACATTTCTCAGATGCACTGGGAAGTATGTGTGATACAGAGTGACAGTGTATGGAATTTCATGTTGCTACTGAGAATAATACATAATTTAAAATAAAAACTATTTCTCCAAATTTCTAATTAATATTTTTAGACTATTGTTGAGTGTCAATGAACGAAGCCTCAGAAAATGGATCCATTGTTACTTTGTTGTCATTCCTGAGAAATAATATGTTGGCTACATCTAAAAATCCATTAAAATCTACATACAAGTCAATGTCCAAATTAAGCTAAAATTTTTAAAATTATGATGGGTCATTTTGTATATGCTTAATATAAAATGTCTGAGTATATAGTCATGAGAGATCTAACTAGAATTTTATTTTGTATATATGTGTATACATGAGCTACAAACACAATAATGGAGAATAATGGATTGTTTTTGCCTACATAGGTAGAATAGCCCATCAAATGCAACAACTTATAATTCTATACATTTATATGAGTGACAGAATTTTCATATTTTGAGTCTATAAAATGAGAATTTTCCAATAGGATTTTAAATTTTATTATTAAACTGTCTTTAATAAAATAAAATTTTATTTTAGCTATCTTCCTGGGATCTTATCGCATGCCATATGAGGATATTAAAAACATTATCTTGGAGGTTAATGAAGATTTGCTCAGTGAGGCCTTAGTTCAGGTAAATTGTATATTATTTTTAAATGCATTTTCATAGGCATTTCAGAGGGCTGCCTTCTCATTGTTTCTTATACTTAAAATTCTCTCTTATACTTAAAAATTAAGTGTCATGCTTTGTTTGCAACTAAGAGGACTAACCAAGATCCAGTTTCTAATTGTCTTTCAGGAATATATGAGCTATTACTCTTTAAACATAAGCTAGTGCATTTAAAGTACATATTTCACTGTTATTCAGTGTACATGATGAACTTTCATCATGACTATATCCACATTAAATAGCTATTTTATTACCATATTATGGATCAAAACCTAAGTGTTCTAAAATTTAGCTATCTCTCTGATCATCCACAGGTAAGTATGGTATAGGGATATTTTATTTGGATTCTTAATCTGTGCTAGATATTATATCAAACGCTGTACATGTGTATTTATTATCTCACTGAATCTTAAGCATGTCATGAGATAACTCTAGTATACTTTTTTTTTCAAAAATGTTACCTGTACTTTAGAAAGATTATTCAGTATGGAGCATCATTTCAAGAGTAGCAGACCTGAAATTCAAAACAAGATCTTTTCTTGATTCTAAAGGTTTTACCTTATTCTGCTTTCTATACACTTGCTAGTGCTTCCTTAACCTTTTGAGTTATCAGGAACTGCAAGCTTATTTCAAGAATTGAATCAAATATCTTTATGGAATAAAGAACTCAGAAATGCTTAATTTTTGAAAAACAAAAAGATTTGTTTCTTTTGTGCATATGTACCACACCTTCATTATCTATTCTCCAGTTGACAGCTATCTAGGTTGTTTTCAGTTCAGACTGTTATGAAAAGGATAGCAATGAATATGAATGAACATGAATGAACAGGTATTTCTGAAGTAAGTTATAGAGTCATTTCACTATATATCCAAGAATGGTATGGCTGGATCACATAGTAGGTCAATTTGAAGCTTTTCAAGGAATCTTTACACTGATTTCCATGGTCGCTGCACCATTTCGCACTCTCACCTGCAGTGGATAAAAGTTCCCCTATTTCCACATCCTCACCTGCAATTATCGAATTTTTGTTTTGCAAGGGGTAAGATGAAATCTCAAAGTGGTTTTAGTCTACATTTCCCTGATGAGTAAAGATATTGAACATTTGTTAAAGTGTTTCTCAGACATTTGTTTCATTTTTAGAGAACTCCTTATTCAGCTCCTTGCTTCCACTTTTTAATTGAGTTGCTTGATTTTTTGTTGATTAGCTTGTTGTGATACTTGTATATTCTAGATTCTAACCAGAATCATAGTTAGTAAAGGATTTTTCCCATTATATAACTCACTGTGTGGACAAGGCTGGCCTTGAACTCACAGAAATCCCCCTGCCTCTGCTTCCTGAGTGCTGGGATTAAATGCATGTGCCACCACTCCCTGCTGACTTTGTGCTTTTTTATATTTTCTACATGCTGAATGTTGGTTAACCTGAGCCTATCTCATTTATTCCTATGTTAAAGCCCTCTACAGACTTCGTTAAAATTTTATATTTTCTCAAAATACTTGCCAGTTACCCTTCTTTGCTCCACCAGTTATTTATTTATCTATCTATCTATCTATCTATCTATCTATCTATCTATCTATCTATCTATCATCTATCTATCTATTTATTGTGTGTGTGTGTGTGTGTGTGTGTGTGTGTGTGTGTGTGTCTGTGATCTCTGTGTGGGTATATGCAAAGAAGTACAAGTGCTTGTGAAGGCCATAGGCATTTGAGTCTTCCGGAGGTGGAATTTCAGTTGGTTGTGAACTATCTAGTATGGGTACTGGGATCCAAATTCTGGTTCTCTGCAAGAGAAGTCTGAGCTGTTTTCCACTGAGCCATTTCTTCAGTCTGGACCTTTTGTGATTTTTCAATGCTTTCTTTATGCTAGGACTCCTTTGAAAGAGCACCTTTCCCTTTATATCACAGAAACTTTTTCCTCATTGCCTACCCTGCTCAATCCAAACCAAGTCTCTCATTTTTACTTATAGGAAAAAAATCATATATATTATATGCATAATTAGATGAGACCTAAGTTATAAATGTCACCTGAGTTATTTTTGTCACCTCGGTTATTAAGGTAATATTGCTATTACCTAGATGAATTGGATGTCTGAGGATATTCAGGTAAAGAAATTGCTCCTCCTGTTAAACTAATACTTTTCAGTTCTCTCAAAGGACTGCTTGTCTCATGCAGAATAGACTAGCCTCACCAGCACATCTTTTTCTCTCCCATACCAGAAATGTTTGCTTCAGTGATGCAAAAGTAACATCAATTTGACATTCATATGAGCTGTTTACCACTTGTGTCTAATTATCATGTAGCACTTGGATAATGCATAGCATTAAATATGTGTCATCAGATTAACTTTGTTGTAAGTTCTGTTTGATTATAGTGATAAACTCCATCCATGAATAATCACAGTTTGTTGCTCATGTCGCATGCTTGTCTCTTCATGACAACAAAAACAACAAAAACAATTAAGCATACATCATTTCCTAGACTTGAATTAACATTAGTAGTATGTCTCCTGGTATGGGTCCATTAACTCTTCCTCACCAGATTGATAAGACATTGTACTTTTTTGGCAGGATAAATGTCTGACTTAAAAGAGAAACATTTATTTAATCAAATTATTAAGATTCAAGTGTTAATATTAATGAAATATTAATGTCCTGCATGACTGTTTTCCCCTATATTAACATGTATCTAGACTGAAGGTAGAAATTGAATTCCCAATTTGCAAGAAATTGAAGTGTTTATAATGCTTGCTATAGCACATAGAAACATTTAAAGTTACACTATATTCTGAGGTTTTTGAGGAACTTTACATAACATTAATATATGTAATTAATTACATTATATGTCATAAGTTACTTCTGAAAGAATGTGTAGTAGATTTAGGTGATGTGTAACATCAATATTCCAGCTTTGAAAATTTCCTTTATTTAATTTGATAAATTGAGAAAAATAAGACCAATGTTTATGGGCTTTCTTTCTTTAAAACAAGGTTTTTATATTAGGCACATATAGAACATTAACAAAGAAATGAAAGCAGTGGTTTTCAAAAAGTAATTCAAATGTTAGGAGAAAAGTTAAAGTATGGCTCATTTGAGATAATTAGTACTTGCAAATATTTCCAAAATGTTAAAGTGGCGTATTGACAGAGAATTATCAACATAGAATTTATGCTCATATTTGTCAGGCATATGTAAAAGAAGTGTTTTGTTGAGAAGTTACTGCACTATTTCAGAAAATTTTCAAAAAAAGTTCAAGGCTAGCCTGGTCTACAGAGCGAGTTCCAGGACAGCTGGGGCTACATGGAGACCCTGTCTCAGAAAGACAAAAAATTATAGTACTTATTAGGCCTGCCATTAAATTATATTTTAAGGCTTTAATCAAGAAGCACATCTATTACTATATCACAATTTAGCTTTATAAATATGTTGACAACTACTCCAATGTAATTGGTTTTATTTTATAACCATATGTATTTTATTTTGTTATGAGAAGAAATCCAATAATAAAAGAAGTCCACGAGTCTACCGAGAAGACTGTGATCTGATATAGGCTCCCAGAGTGGACCTGTAAGGAAGGTTAAGCTGTGGTTAATGTAGTTTCCTGGAACTAGACTTTGAGGTATTAGTAGAATTCAGTAAAATATTATTAAAAGTGAATGGTGGTTAATGGCTTGAGGTATATACAGGTGTATACAGGATAGTATCTTTATTGTCTAGATAAAATTCTATGAGAAAACATGGAAGATATTTAGTAGATCAGTTGAGATATTACAGAGACAGATTACAAAATAATAAATCATAGACTTCCCTTCCTTCTTAATCCTCTTTCTGCTTCTGTCTCTATTTCTCTTTCTCTCTCTCTCTCTCTCTCTCTCTCTCTCTCTCTCAAATGCTTGATTTGTTCTTTGTAATATGCTCATTGAAAAATTTTGGTTATAAAATAGTTGAACTACTTGCAAAAACAAACAAACAAACAAACAAACAAAAAAACAGGTAGGGGAAAACAGTCCAGTCCAGGACAGAACACACACAAAAAATTGACATGTGATATTACATTAGAATATGATATTCTATGTCTGAAAGATTGGGTCATTTGCAAGCACTGATTTTTGGAGTGTGGAAACTACTGAAGTTCTTGAGGCTTCTACTGAAAAAAATGGTGACAAATATAAGGTTAAATTAGCATTTCTATAGAGCACATATAGTGAAGCAATGGGTATTGCCAGAGACATCAGAGTAAAAGGAGTCTGCATATCAGGCCAGGAAAGGCCTGCAGTGTGTCAGGCATCCTGGTAGGCGGAGAACAAAATATTTTTACCCCAAATGTCATCAGATAGGATCTGAGACCTATAGTACAATCTCCCCACTTTGCTATGGTCTGCCTACTTAATATACCCCCCCCAATGTATTTGAAAAGTGTCTTGATTTATGACTTTTCTTTATTCTGTTACTATAAAAACTTCATGAAACTGCTTCCAAGCTGGAATATGGAATTTGGGGTAACCTGAATCTGTGTTCCTGGGCTGTGGCTACTCGTATTTGACTACAGAATAAACTATCTCTTATCCCATTTAAAAAAGAAAAAGAGGGGCTGGAGAGATGACCTAGCAGTTAAGAGCGCCGACCGCTCTTGCAGAGGACCCAGGTTCGATCCCCAGCACTCACATGGTGGCCAAGAACCGTCTGAAACTCCAGTTCCAGGGGAATCCGACACCCTCTTCTGACCTCCGCGGCATTGCACGACACGGGTGCCCAGACTTGCATGCAGACAGTACATTCATACACATACAGAAATAAAAAAAAAAATAAAAAGAAAAAAGAAATATCACAGAATAGTCACATGGAGATTTTCTTTAATTTTTTATTTATTTATTTGTTTATTTATTTATTTATTTATTTATTTATTTATTTATTTGAATGTACTTTCTGCATGTAGGTTTGTGCACTCGTGTCATGCAATGCCATGGAGGTCAGAAGAGGGTGTCGAATTCCCCTGGAACTGGAGTTCTCCTGGAATTGGAGTTACAGACGGTTCTCAGCCGCCATGTGGGTGCTGGGAATCGAACCCAGGTCCTCTGCAAGAGTTGGTTCTCTTAACTTCTAGGCCATCTCTCCAGCCCCCACATGGAGATTTTTAAGAAATGATAAAGAGATTGGCATCATGAGAAATATACTTCTTTTTACATTTTTCTAAACTCAAACATAAAAGCATAAAACTACATAAAGGTAATAGAGTAACAGTTAATATTTCCATATATAAGTATTTATAGATGTGTGATATTTAATTCAGTTAGACATATTTCTTCATACATTTATCATATGATTACAGCAAAATCTTTCATCATTTCCTATCACTTTTTGACATGCACAGTATGTTATTTATCTGTGATCATCCTACTTTGCAGGCGTCTAAGTTATTATTGGTTGTAGGTATTTCTTAAAATATTCCAAACTGCATAACAGACACCAGTGCATAACAGCTGTTATGTTTACTGAAGGTCTTTTGGTCTCCATCTTCCTTCACTCAAGGAACATATTCATTCCTGCAAGGTATGGAGCTAGCTGGTGTTTGATATGCTGCTCTGTTATCACCTGCCTACTTTTCTCTGACTTTTCCTACTTTTCTGCTTTCCTTGCTTCTATACTTCCTTTCATTTTCAATATTTGCTTTCCTTGCTTCTATATTTGCTTTCCTTGCTTCTATACTTCCTTTCATTTAAAATATATTCTTCGTTTAATAGAATACTAACATTGTTACCCATAATATTTCAGATTACACTACCTCCTTAAAATTACAAAATGTACTATACCTGCATAGATGCTGCCTCTCTGCATTATATGAACAAGAATATTTCTGCTTGTCCCCCACTTCTAACTCACATCCTGGCTGTATTATGGTTTTGAAACACAGCTGAATATCTAATACTATATGTGTACAGGAAATCTACAGATTCTAGCATGATTTCTTTCTCAAATGTAATGTTGCATTTCAAGACAGATTATATGATCTATATAACTCATTCTTGAATACTAACAAAATGATTAGAGTGAATCAAAGGTCATCCAATCCACCCCCAGGATTCCAGACAAAACTACACCTAAGTCATCAAAGACAGATGGGTATCTATTGATTCTGCAAGGAAAAAAAGATCCTTCAACTTCCCTCAATTAAACAGTTCTAGAGTATAATTATTCTTATAGTCAGGAAGTTCATGCATGTGTAATAGTAGAGCTCGTTTTTGTCTCCTCAATCCATCTTTGTAATCATTGATCTATTTATGTAGCTATCGACCATCTGTATTTTATGCAGGCTTGTGAGTCTGCATGTGTTTGTGCACTTTACAAGAGTTGATGACTTGAGAAGATTATAAGTACATCAATTAAGGCTGCAACTTAAATTTACCATGTTTTTTATCATAATTCCTTAGGGAAAATGAAACATTAGCAATAACAGTAACAATCATAAAATATATTTTTCTGATCTGAGAGGAATAACTACTTTATGATGTATTATAATCTGCAAATATTCATGAGATGCTATTGGGTTTTTGTCATCTTTTGCTTCCACCCTATTATTTGATTGGATTTTTAAAATGTATATTCCTGTATGGCTTGACAAAATTTTTTGACCACTGTTTGCTAATTTCATTGTGTTGTTAAAATGAAACTATTTCAGAAAAATTTTGTGGCTGCTCATTTTCCTTAGCTTGTATGTTGATTTTAATTTTTTTATTTTTTATTTTTTATTTTTATTTATTTATTTTTTTTTAATCTTTTTGAGACAGGGTCTCCCTGTAGCTCCAGCTGTCCTGGAAGTCGCTCTGAAGACCAGGCTGGCCTTGAACTCACAAAGATGCACCTGCCTCTGCCTCCCAAGTGCTAGCATTAAAGGCGTGTGCCACCACATCCAGCTGTATGTTGATTTTTAAAGACTAATCTGTTCCATTTGTTATAATCACTGGATGTATTCTTACTTGCAAGGAAAGAAAAGATCATTTTAACAAATTAATCTTTTCCTATACTAATGGGCCAATAAAAGTACATATATTAGGGTCAAGTGCAAGGATGATTGTTTAGTCATAGATTTAACAAATCAAATCAAAGAACTTTGTAATTGATTATTATTATTATTATTATTATTACTATTATTATTTTGGTATTTTCGAGACAGGGTCTCCCTGTAGCCCCAGCTGTCCTGGAACTCACTCTGTAGACCAGGCTGGCCTTGAACTCACAAAGATCCGTCTGCCTCTGCATCCCGAGTGCTAGGATTAAAGGCGTGTGCCACCACGATGGGCTCTTTTTTTTTTTTTTTTTGATAATTGATTATTTTTATAAAAATACTTTCTGTTATGCTTTAAGGGTGTCGGTTCAAACTTTTTCATGTAGAAAGTCAGTTCTTCACACCAAGTTAATATTTTAGTTCATCTTCAAGGTAAATTAGAAATTTACCTGGTATTTGCATCTGTTAAAGACATATGAGACATATAAGTTAATCTATGTGAGATTTAACTGTATTTCTTTTTGTTATATTTCCAATTAACTCAGATGCATTACCGTTTTTATCAAAACCTTTAAACCAATGTTTAATATACACATATTTA
Source organism: Rhizomys pruinosus (assembly GCA_009823505.1). NCBI lineage: Eukaryota > Metazoa > Chordata > Mammalia > Rodentia > Spalacidae > Rhizomys > Rhizomys pruinosus. The sequence goes on along the minus strand of VZQC01007794.1, from coordinate 792,341 downwards.
CTTTTCTATGTCCTAAAACATCATGTAACCTGTAGACAGAGTCTGGGCAAAATTGGATACTTGTTGAACTCACATCAATTAAATATGCATTAATCGAATATAGACCCGTGTCCCTCTCCCGCCCCTCCCACCCCTCCTGATTTCAGTCATTTTTCTGATGCAGTCTTTCTGTTGTTGTTCTTTTAATATGCATCCCTCTCCACAAGAAATATTTACAACTAAGTTATTGGCGCTAGTATCCACAGATGAGGGATACCATTTGTCGTTTGTTTTTCTGGGACTGTGTTACTTCACTTAATATAATATCTTCTAGCTCCATCCATTTACCTGCAAAGTTCATGATATTGTCTTTCTTTACCGCTGCATAGAACTCCATTGTGTACATGTACCACATTTTCTCTATCCACTCGTCAGTTGAAGGGCATTTGGGTTGGTTCCAGCTTTTTTGCTATTGTGAACAGAGCTGCAATAAACATAGCTGTGCATGAATTTCTGCAGTAAGATGAGTCTTGTGGGTATATACCCAAGAGTGGTATGACTGGGTCAAACGGCAAGCTCATTTTCAGTCTTCCAAGGGTTCTCCACACTGCTTTCCATAGTGCCTGTACAAGTTTACATTCCCACCAGCAATGGATGAGTGTTCCCTTTTTCCCACAACCTCTCCAACACTTGATATTTGTTTTCTTCATCCTGGCCAATCTTATGGGAGTGAGATATCTTAGAGTGGTCTTAATTTTCATTTCCCTAATTATTAGTGACATTGAACAGTTTTTAAGATGTTTCTCAGCCATCTCTAATTCCTCCTCTGTGAAGTCTCTATTCAGTTCTTTGATCCATCTTTTGAGTGATTCATTTGTTTTCTTTTTTCTTTGTTTTTTGAGTAGCTTGTATAGTCTGGAAATTAATGCTTTGTCAGATGTATCTGCAGTGAAGGTTTCCTCCCACTCTGTGGGTTTTCTCTTCACTTCCTTTATTGTTTCTTTTGATGTACAGAAGGTTTTGAGTTTAATGAGGTCCCATTTGTCAATTGTCGATCTTATTTCTTGTGCAGCTGCTGTCTGATTTAGGAAGTCTTTTCCTACGCCTATGTCTTGTTGTCTGCTGCCAAGTTTTTCTTCTATCACCTCCAGAGTTTTGGGTTTCACGCTGAGGTCTTTGATCCATCCGAAATTGACTTTTGTACAGGGTGAGAGGTAGGGGTTTAATTTCATTCTTCTACTGGTGGTGATACAGTTTTGCCAATACCACTCTATTTTTTTTTAATTTTTAAAATTTATTTTCGTATGTGTATGAATGTACTGTCTGCATGTAGGTTTGTGCACCCGTGTCGTGCAATGCCGTGGTGGTCAGAAGAGGGTGTTCGGATTCCCCTGGAACTGGAATCAAAGACAGTTTTCAGCCACCATGTGGGTGCTGGGGATCAAACCCGGGTCCTCTGCAAGAGCAGTCAGCGCCCTCAACCGCTAAGCCATCTCTCCAGCCCCATATTTCTTAACTCTCTGGTAGAAACTTTAATTCATTGTCTTTTGTTTAGACATATTGGAGATCTTAAATATTACACAATAAATATATTTTAGTACTTGATGATTAAGTACACTGAAGGAGTGTTTGCTCACTTCGGACACCTTGACATTTTGAGCAGTAGAATGTGGGATTCCAACTTCCAGATGCTAGTAGCAGATTTCACTGCCAGTTGTGACTCCAGACGTTTTTGACCATTGATCCTAAGGCGTAAATACTGTTCCTAGCTGCGAATTATTTTTCTAAGAAACAATTTTACTTTTGATAAAAATGTAGCAAAGTTTCACAATTTGATAATTTTCCAAATATTTACTGTTATTTCCCATGCGTCTTACAAACTTGATGACAGACATTTGTTTTGTATATTTGGTTAGCTTAGATAAGAAACAAACTACTACTTCTTGGATTTAAAAAAAAATATGTTTCTGACAGAATGAATTACCATTAAATTTCAAATAGGTCTAGTCAGACATTGTTCAAATTAAGTGCCCTCGTTATTTATAGTTGTGAATATCTATAATAATATTATAGTAAGTTGGCTTTTTCACCTTTATCACATAATGTTCCATCAGAACTTGTGCATTACAACATCCAAGGTAAGCCCAATCCTGTCAAGCTCCAAGACACAGAATTCTTTCTGTCCCAATAGATCCCCTGGAGTCTAGGATCCCAGGTAAAGCATACTCTTCTTCAACCAATAGTATTCAGCCTCTTGTAGTTCTCAGTCCAGGGTCAGTCTCCCACCCATTTCTCTTGCTCCACTTTGAGACCTTGCCCCAGTTGCCATGGTTCTGGTCCCTGATGCAGACACTGCCACAGGTTTACATGTGAAAGCTTACAGTTGATTGTAAGTCACTGCTTCTCTAAGTTCATGCACCAGCCCTGGCCATTACAATCTTTCTGCCCCCTATTCATTAAAGATCCCTGAGCTGTGGGTAGGTGACTTTTAATATAGGGGCACCATGTAGATTTACACACTCTGGGAGCTCCCAGTCTTTGAAGCTAGAATAGTTGTGGTTTTCTGTTTGCATCACACTCTATTGTGTAAGGAAGCTTTACTGGTGAGAATTGAGGGGTGCACTCATTTTCTCTCTCCCCCTCATTCTGTGTGTAAACGTTCAATTGTAGATGTGTCTCCTAGGAATGGGGATTTTTCAGATGTATATGTTCTGTGTATGACCAGTTGTGGGATTCTACAGTAGCTTCCATCTTTTGCAAAGAGTAGCTTTTTTTTTGATGAGTTGCATATACTTGTCTGTAAATACAAAATTCCATAGTTAGTGTATGGTAAGAAATTTCATTTGTCTAGAGATATAACCCCAATAGGCCTTTTTCTTGGCTCTATATCCTCTCCAGCCCTGTGCATTTGGTTGAGTTTATAGCGGCTGTCGTGGGTTCACTCCCATTGAGAGGTATCCAAGTCCAGTTAGATAGCTATTGACCATGCCTCAGGTAACATTGCTGCCTCTACTGCAGCAATAGAGGTAGTTTACTAGGTAGATCATCATGGTTGTTAGAGTTTGACACTGGGTTATACCATTGATTGATTTTCTCTCAGCAGTGTGCACATTGTCTCGCATTATGAGCACTTAACTTCATAGAAAGGTTCCAGGTCAGTTCCTGTTCCATTACACTAAGTCCTATTGCTGAAACATGTCTTGTTCTAAACAGTTGGGTCTTATTTTCTATTGCAAGTAGATAATCAAGAGCTTTGTAGATAGCCTTCCTTGTTTTGAGAGTTACTTGTATCGCTGTCACCAACCATTCAAAGGGAGGTATTCTCTTTTTTCTCAAAGCTCCCATTGCTTGTTTCCTGTTTATCCCAGGTATGGTTTTTATATGAGTGGCTGAGTTGAGTTTACTGTTGGATAAGAATAAATAGTATCCACCAAAGGGCTGCAACCTGGAAATGTACAATATCTAGCACTGCACATCATAGTAGAAATTTGTTATAGTTTAAAGAATTTCATCAGTGACATTATGTATTAATTGTTGATATTCATGATTGTGCTATGTAATAAGTACATAACTAAGCATCAAGAAATTACTAATATTGAATGCAATTAAAGAAATATTGAAATGCATTTCTATACTAATAGGCAGCCTTTTAGTAAATTGAAAGTGTTGGTCAACTACTAGAAGGACCATATATCTATAAATGTCCATGAAATCCAGTGGGGGATGGGCTATGTGAGGTTCCCAATGGGACAGTGATAAAAAGATGTTGTATTTAAAATATGAAAAATTTCAATTAAAAATATACAAAAAATCCTTTTGTGAAAAAAATAGTTTTTTTTTTCTTTTACCTTTGTGAGCAACGAACATGTCCATTATTCCCTGACTTGAAATGAGGAACTGATCATATTCATCCTGACTGTCTTAGTTCCATGGTTGTTTGAATAGAAATCAAAATGAACAAGGCATGAAACTAAATAAGATTTAGTTTCCTTTATTTTCTTTGATTGTGGGATTAGGCTATAGAGTTGAAAAATTAGTTGCTTCTTAAGAAAAGCAAATATGTTTAATATTCTTCCTTGAGTGCCACTGCTGATTGCCAATATTGTTTCTTTACAATTTCTACTTTCTGTGGTTTATAGTTGCAATAGTGTTTTCATTATGGAAGGAAAAATAGAATGGAAAAATACATTATGCTTTAGGCCCTATTCTTTTATTCTTTGTATGACCTAGGGCCTGTAATACAAGGAATAAGGGACTCATTCCTTAAAATCCTTACCAATTCAAGATGCAGCATATAGTTTAAAAACAAAATTATTTTGAATTTAGTATGTACATGTGGTAAACCCCCAGTAACCTATAAAGTCTTAAACAATGTAGTCTGATTGTGTGCAATGTGCTGTCAACATTGCTATAAGTTGATATTAGCAACTTCCCAACCACCTGGAAAATAGTTCTCTTGTGGTCATCCACCACCCCTGACTCTCAGAGTATTTCTGTCCCCTCTTTTGCAAACATCCTTGAGGCCTGGATGGCAGAGGTTTGATATAGGTATCATACTTGGGAACAAGCACTCCATAGTCTTTTATTCTCTGCACTTTAGCCAGTTGTGGCTTTCTCATTTAATTTCCATCTGTTGCACGTGGTAGCTTTTCTGTTGAGAGTTGAGAGATGCCCTACTATTGTTTCTGGCCCTTGTTCTACTATTCTCTGAGAATTAGGTATAGAGTTTGCATTGTAGATGTGTCACTTAACACTTAGGGAGGAATTTGATTGGTAGGATGGGAGATACTCCTTTGTCTTAATGACACTTGGTGGTATGTACCTTCTCATAGAGCATGGAAGTCAGTATAAATGGAATGTTTCAATTTCTAAAGTTTGAAGAATTTCCGAAGGAATTTTTTTCATGTCAAAGATAAGTTAAAGATGAAATCATCTTTGAGGTATGGTGGTGTAAAGCTTTCAATCCCAGCACGTGGGAGCCAGAGGTAGGCAAATTTCTGGAGGTAGACACTAGCCTGGTTTCCATAGAGAGGTCAGGCCAGCTGTGGCTACAGGAAGACCCTGTCTCAAGAAGAAGGGAAAAATAATTCTGTAAAAGATAGTTTGTTGGCAGTGGACAAGAATTCATAATTTTTCAATATTTGTGTATGTTTTGACCAACCAATGACATTCTGAACTAGTGGCTCTATAGAAAAGAAACAATGTCCCTCATTCTTTTAGTCAGTTAATAATTATTTTAGCATAGTCTATTATGTTGACATTTAGACTATACAGAAATGTTGGGAATTTCTGATCAAAAGGAGAGACTTGTGCTAGTATCACCTGATTATCTATCTATCTATCTATCTATCTATCTATCTATCTATCTATCTATCTACATATATGATCAATTATAATGCATAGTAATGCCACTTGTAGGCTAGTTCTGATTTCATAAGAACATAAATGGATTTTTGAATGCTATAGTCTTCCAGTGGCATAATAGCTAATGGTTAATGTGCTGGCAATCACATAGGAGCCAACGTGGGTTAACAAACATAAGGACAGAATCAGGTTTGGTATCAATTGCCTAAGAAAACAGAAAAACACGGCAATATTCTTTAAAAGCCTTAAATACACATACATGCATACATACATTCATACACACTTATTTTAGCTATATCCGTAAAAAGTATTGAAAAACATGGTCTAATTATTCACAATAATTAAGAAATTTAGTTTCCGTCTCAAGGAAATTTGTAAAAGATGTCCTAAAGTGATAGAGATTTAACCAAATCCTTGAGAAAAAATTCTTATCTGGATTAATATCAACACAATTCAAGATAACTCTGGTCTCTATCCATCTATTCATCTGTTACTAGCTAAAAATATTATAATGATGCATTTTTAAAGGAATCATTTGCCCCAGTCCATGTATGTGGTAGACGATAGACTTAATGAAAGAAAACTTAACGTAGCTCCCTACTACTAAAATTATTTAATGAGATATAAGACAGAAAAAAGAAAGGTTATGTTTTGTCAAGAAAGAAAGGGCAGTATGGTTCAATACCTTTACGTAAGTAACCTTTACATATGCAATTAACATTTAAAAGAAATAAAGTTTTGGAAGAATTCTAGAGCAATTCCTTGAATGTATAAAGTAGTTAAAAGTTAATGGGTAGGATAAATTCCTTCAAATAACACTGACAATTATCAAGAACTGAATTTGTGCAACATAAAAAATCAGGGAAACTTCTCATTTCATGACATCATTATTGCTTTCTCTTTTGTTGTTCTCCTAGTAAATTTCAGTTCGTTGACATTTTCTCGAATGAAAACTAATACTTATCCTTAGTTGGTTTTTCAATCACAGAATTCCGAAATATTTTTTTTAAATCTAGAACTAAGCAGTAGCATGAGAAGATGTGAAAGGACTCATGCCTTGAAAGACAGGCTATCAACTAACAATTTGTCAGAATCTATTGTATTTTAATATTGCATTGGGTTTTCAGCTTCTGTTTCTATGAACAGCTTTTCTCAGGTTGAATGTATCTGAACTACTAGCCCACCTTTGCAAATTATTTACAACCTAGAAGTAGTTCTAATGTCATTGAAACACTAAATTCAAGAGCTATTTTTTTAAGTGCAGAGACCCTGAACATTGTGAAATTTATTATACCAGTCTGATATACTTCATCTCACTTTTGTTTTCTTGATAATTGCTCCTGGGCACTACTGTGCCTGCTTCCCTCTAACAGCCCCTGTGCTGGATATTTCTAGGCACCTCACCAAATAGCTTATCATTTCCATATAGCAACTGAGAGTGATTATCTCTACTTCCGGTTTATAACTTTTCTCCTAGGGGCAAACGTGTGTGGAAAGAGAGAATTAATTCATCTTTCTAGGTGCCAAATATGCATGTTCTGTGGAAAATTATGGAAATATGACTTTCTCTTTCCTTTTTCTTGGTATTTTTGAGACAGGGTCTTCCTTTAGTCCCAGCTGTCCTGGAGCTTACTCTGTAGACCAGGCTGGCCTTGAACTCTCAGAGATCCCCCTGCCTCTGTCTCCTAAGTGCTAATATTAAAGGCGTGTGCCACCACTCCTGGCTTCTTTTTCCTCTTTTTTAAGGGGGGGTGATGAGGGTGGGAATCAAACTTATGATAGCAGGCATATTAAATACATGCTATATACCACTGTTCTCTACCCAGTACGCTTTCTTTTTAAATGCTCTTTAGAGGCATACCAAGTCCATGCTCCTTACACAATTCAGCTTTCTACAGGATTCATTGGTCTGAGCATGTTCAGAGTCTTTAAGCAAGGCTTTGGAGACACAGTCAGGAACTAATATGCTACACTCTGAATCACTCCAACACTTCCCTTATTAGAGGGTTTCTGGACTCTGTTTACTTGATACTGGCTTCCCTTCCCTTGAGAGAAATTTGTTTCAGGAGGCTCCTTAGTTCACTACACAAATAGATTTCAGGCTGGTTCTTAGGATAGTACACAGAAATATGAAGCTGTGCCTTGAGCCCCTACATGGTTTTGATTTTCTATTTTGATACATTTTTATGAATAGGTGAAGAGTGTGGAGACAAATAAACATGACCATAACTTTCTGTCTCTTGTGTCTGATTATCCTTTATCTTCTGTTTAGAATCCTATGGGCATTAAAACTAAATCTGAGGCTACTAAGTTTCCCATAGTTGTAAAACCAAAAGATACCTGCAGACATTATGATGTCTTTGTAACTTGAAACTTGCTGGGTGTTGACTCATTGAAGCAGTTTCGATTACGGAAGCAATCTGCATTTGCACATGTTCAATTGACTTTTTGATCATTATTCACATTATTAGCCATGCTCTGTAGTTTGCACTACAGAACATGGCTAACTGTGGAAACTGTGATAATGAAAGTCAGAATATATTCCTTGACCACTTAATATAATAAATATTTCAAACAGCTTCACAGAGACAGAAGAGATATCTCATCTCCCACTGAAGAGCCAGTATTTATAACATGAGTTAACAGGTAATCTATAGCTAATGGTGAAATAAAATATCAACAACAATTTTCATGTGCTGAGTTAAATTCTATTTTAGGCTTGAATTTTTTCATCATGATTATTTTCACAATTAAAGCATAAAAAGAAAATGGAGAGTTTTAAAAATACTGAATTGAACCATGTCTCAATTTTAATGTTTTAATCTTTCTAATTGAGTTTCACTGTGGTGAAGAGTATTCATGCTACCAAAGTGCCTCTTTGTTTTCTCCAATGGCATAATTTCCCAAAGGAAAAATTATAAAACACCAACAAGAGCCCTTCAAAAGTTACTAGATTCCACACATTCAAAATATTTTAGTAAGAAGCAAGGTATGAGGCTCAGTGGTAGAGCATTTTCCTTACACATATGGGCTCCGGGTCCTTTTAGAAGCATTACCAAACATTTCTATTTATTTATTTATTTATTTATTTGTTTGTTTGTTTGTTTGTTTATTTTACTTTATTTTTATTGATGTTTTATGTATTTCATACATCATTTTTCATTTCTCTTCAGGCATATTCCCCTATCCCTTCCCCCCACCCCACCCCATCCCATCCCAGATCATGTATTCTGTCATAACTCGGATGGGCTGTGGTGGCAGGTGGGGGAAGGGACATGGAAATAAATAATAATAAAAAAAAAAAAAAAAAAAAAAAAAAAAAAAAAAAAAAAAAAAAAAAAAAAAAAAAAAATAAAGTTAAAATAAAACAACAAACAAAAAACAGAATAAATAAATAAATAAATAAATAGAAATGTTTAGGTAAGTGCTTCTGAATAAGGACCCGGAGACCCAGTATGTGTAAGGAAAATGCATCTACCCACTGAGCCTCATACCTTGGCTTGCTTACTAAAATTATTGACTAGTTGTGGAAATCTTCAGTAACTTGTTGCAAAGGGCTCCTCTTCCGGAGGTAATGTTTTATAAGTTGTGTTCCTTTGGGAAATTCTTGATGCCATTGGAGAAAACATAAGAGGCAACTTTGGAGATAGCGTATGAAGGTACGTTCTTCTCACCTACAGTGAAAAAATCTCCGACATTAGAAAATAAGGATTATAAACATAAAACTTTGAGACATGCGTTCCAATTCTAGTTATTTTTTTGAGAAATCTCCCATTTTCTTTTTAGCTTTTAATTGTTTGAAAATATATCATGGATGGAGAAAAATTCAACCCTAAAATTAGAATTTAACCTCACACCATTGAAAATTTGTGTGATATTTTTATTTCAACCTTATTAGCCTTGAGTAGCTGCAACTCAACCTGGGTGTGATACTTGTGCAGATGGGGTGGATGAATTTAACTAACCAATTTATCGTTGCCTCTCATGATGCAAGTTAATGTGCGACGAGGAGTCGTACTCATGGCTATGTCATATCACCTGTCGTTCAGGCACAGAGCTTATCTTCATGGTCGGTCAGTTGAGCAACAAGACCCTGTGGTTCTGACGTCTGCATGGCCGCCAGTGGGAGATGACTGATATTATCTCTTGCTGTCTTCTGTGGGTAAGGGCTTGGTTTTGAAATATTATTAAGTTACTTTAATAGTGCGTACACAGTTCTGCTCGACAAGAGGAGATAATAATTAACCTGAACATCTTTGTATTATTGAATATCGCAATCAGTATATGCTCACAGTGTGCAGCCGAGGAGAGTGCTCTCTCGTTCTTGTTGGAATAGTCTACCTACAGTCCCATGAGCACGATACGCAATAATGCGGTTGGGTCAACAGATGCAGTTAAGAAGTGTGCTGAGCAGCTCTACATGCTAGTGGACTTGAAAAGCCGGGTTCTGCTTATTCCGTCAGAGACTCCGAAAACGTGTCCTCTCCCTGATGATGACACGATCAAGAGTTCACTGTAGCAGACGCGACAGGCCTAACAGCGTTTTTCAGAGTTTACAAAACATCATATAGTATAGTCTACTTAATAGAGTCGATGCACGGAGTGAGGTCTTCTTTGAGCTCTCTTTGACTAATCTAATGGGTTATGTCTCTTTTAGGCGTAGGCCTGTAGCAGGCACATTAGCTATTCACGTTCTTTCTTAATGCCCATTAATTCTAAACAGGGAAGTGACAGAGTAGGGAATTGCAGGCATCACCTAGCATAGTAGCTGCACGGTTCTGCATGCAGCAGAGACAGGAGATCTACGTTAGTGCACACATGTCTTTGCAGAGGGAACTACACTGATTATCAGTTATTGTGCATGAGGAGGCCTACTCGGTATGTCTCCTGGTCAGGCACAGAGGCATTCTTCATATTGGTCATGTTACTATTGTGGCTTCCGATCAGTGACGCCAGCCCTGGTGTGTTCCTGCTAATTCATAAGAGTTCAATGCGAGTGTTACTCTCACGACAATAGATCACCTGAGATGCCAAACAACAAGCGTCTGTCAGGACGAGTGATAGGACTACACGTGCTCAAGGGCCATGAACATCGCATTTTTAACATGTGTTGCACTGGATGTATATCCTGAAGAGATCCTACAGTCTGCTATCGATGTCTCTGGATTCAGGCACAGATATTGGCATCTTCGGTTGGTAGGGTGAAACTTAAAGTCTCCTTGTATAGACAAACCACTTTTCTCGTGTCTACATGGAAGAGCGAGAGGCTCCTGCCACAGTGCTAGCAGTACTTTCCTAGTAGTTAAAACACAAGAGGGTCTGCCAGTAAACCCTTGCAGAGTGTGAACAATATTCACAGGCGATATGATCATTGTGGGTCAAGTTAGTATGAGCGTGATTTCAAGCAGGAGGGAGGGGCCTTGTAGCTTCTGATTAATTATATGGGTTCCCTGGTCGCTGCACACGATGGATTGTCCTCTCAAAGCCTTTGCTTAAAGACCCCTTTGACGATCATGCTCAGACCAGAAATGTAATCCTTTGAGAATAGCTGGGTGAAGTTGTGTGTGTTTAGAGGGGGAGAGCAGCCCACTGTGTCTGACAGGGTCCTCTCTGGATGCAGCATGCCCTACGTTATAAAGCACCATAGTTTACAAAGGAAGATAATCGTAGAAGCGACTGTGCAGAGGGAACTAAACTGATGTTCAGTTAATGTGCACGAGGAGCTCTACTCTGTATGTCTCCTAGCCAGGCACAGAGGCATCTTCGGTGGTGTGAGCAGCCTTGTGTCTGATGGTCTGCATGCATCAGTCCCTGTGCACACAGGTCTGTCCACAACGAGGGAAAGTAGTACTCACTGGATTTATTCAGTTCGTTTATATGCATATTACGAGTTTAGTTTAACTACATCGGCTGCTGTCATGATCCTACCTTGAAGGTTTTCATGAAGTTCCAACAGCACACCCTTGCGCACTTTTCTACTTCCCTCCCCCCTAAAAAACAGAGGAAAAAGAAGTCGCCTGAGAGGAGGCCCTTAGTACGGGTTGCAACACGCCTCTATAGTTAGTGTAGCTACCTTTTAGGAGACCGGCTACTGCAGTGGGGCATTCTACTGCAGAGGTCACAGATGCCCCTGGAGCACATCAGGTCTACTCTTCAGCACAGGAAACTACACTTGATGATATTCACAGCTACATCGTGGCGGAACCGAGGTAGGGCGCGTATCATACTCAAGTGGGAAGACTATGTCCTGCTGGTCTCCAGCGTGTCTCCAAATAAGGCATTACATATCACAAAAAAGAAAGGAGGAAAGTCATTATTTCCATAATTTTCCAAGAAATGCTTATTTGGCACCTAGAAAAGGGTGGAGATGATGAGTGCTCTCCACTCGTCGACGTTTCCCTAGTGTAGGACAGTACAGTCTCAATGCAGCTAGATACCACATCCGCGCAGCAACTATATGAGTGACTGTGCAGAGGGTAAAACTCTAACACTCTCAGTTATGACTCATATGAAAATATGCAGGAGCGAGGGCACTCTCGACAAAGGCTATTCTTGAGTGGATGCTCGTGACACCTAGAGGGTCAGGCACACAAGAATGGACTCCAGAGCATATTGCGGCACTGTTAGAGGGAAGGGCGAGCCATAGTAGTTGGGTGGAGCAGCCCTGTGTCTCGAGAGCGGAGTACTAGTGCATATGCACACGAAGAATACCTAGAGATGACGTTACACAATGGATCTGTGTCATATGCGAGGAGAACTACACTGATGCTTCAAGTTTATATATGGTGCACGAGATAGGCCTACCTGTATGTCATCTAATAAATTTTCACCTATTGGTCTCGAGCGCCATAGGCCGGTCTCTGCATACCTTATACACAAACTAGGTCTGTGTGAATTTTTAGGTGGTTTCAATGATTCATGAGTGACCACACTACGTTAGCTCTGTCATCTTGGTAGGATATCATAGAGTATTGGCAAAGATGTCGCTAGGGTAGTTCAGAAGTTATCCCCTAGTACGGCTGACGAAAAAATCGACACTGTCCTAAGAGGTCTCAGGAAGTCTGGATAGACACCACGCACGAAATACTACTCGAATCTATGATAAAATACAATGAAATTCATTATGATATACTGATAAGCAAATCTGGATGAATAAGGGTATGGAGGTACCGGTGTGTCTCGCTGTAATCTCTTTTCAACTGGGTCAGGCAAATGCAGTCCTTCATCATCTTCTCATGGGCTTACTTGGCTTAGGGTAATTCTAGGACTTATTCAATATCACTCACACACTATTGTCGGAATTCTGTGCATGAAGGTGAAAAGATAGGAGCACGTCACCAGACGCTCTGTACTTAACAGGTCTATTTGTGAGCATTTGATCATATGGCATTTCGGAAGGATACCTGTGCACACAGGTCGTGCAGAAATGTTCAGGGAATTACAGCATAGCTGGAATATTCTTTAGCTTAATAGGTACTCACATGAGGAGTGAGGGCAACCCATAAACTATAGATATGTAACTCCGTGACGTTACATGACATCTCCAGATGAACATCTATATTGAGAGATGAAGGGTGTTTCGCGCCTTTGATTCTTGAGATTGGTGTGCTAGCATGCAATGCAGTACCGGTTTCTGTGCATTGGCAATATATTGTGCTCTCAGAAGGATAGACTATATTATTGTGAAGGGAAATGATTTCATTATTGCCTTTAATAATGCCATATTCAGGAAAGTATGTCCTTAACTCTACGTCAATGCTGTCGCTGGTCAGTCGCAACATTTCCGCCCATTATACATGTTCCATAGGGTGCAATCTTCAGAATTTCTTTTCCAAAACGGGTGGTCGTGAGTCATCCCTTTAGTGTTTCGTTCTTTGTGAACACACGTTTGAATGTCCTAGGCCTAGGATTAGACACAAAGGCTTAGCTTATCCTGTTGCACACAGAATCTGTGACGAGATTGGAAACCAACTTAACTAGCTCCGCATGTCATCTCCATGTGACGTATAACATGAATAACACCTATGTGCTTGTATCTTGTGCTCCTACATTATCCTCGATATTAGATTACTTCCTGGTCAGTGCATCTTGAGGCATCTTACGAAGGTAAGGAGCTGTTAACGGTCTGAAGGTACTTACTTCGTGTTTCATTAAGGGTCTGCTTACGATCGGTTCTCTGAGCACCATGCAAGCCAAATTGAGGTCACCTGGCGAGCAACATTGATTCGTGTTTTACTGAATGTGCAGATCATGGGTAAACTAGATACACTGTATTTTAGCGTTTATGATCATTTAAGGTAGATAACAGACTGAGAGGCCTATCTGTAATATGTATGATGGCGTCCTGTGTAGACGGGAAGCGGCACAAGAGGCAATTCCTTGTACACTGTGATTTGATATGGTAGTTGTCCGTAGGAGATGATAGCAGACCTTGTGATTTCTGTCACAGGGTACTGTCTATCAGGCAGTTCAAATCCTCTATCACCTGTAGACATCTTACAAAAGGTTCCATTGGAGCACGAGGAAATAAATCTTGCATTAACATTATTTGCTGGAATGAATTGTAGCCATAGGCACATATATGTGTTCCTGTTGCAGAAAGTGTTTATACTACACTGTTTTAATGCTCGGAGTTAAATAATGGGCTAAAACTAGAAGTGGTTTGGTAGGTACTGAATTATGCTCTATTGGTATGTCTTCCCTGGTTCAGGCAACTGATATGGTGGGTGTGATATAGCTTCTTTTAAAGCAGAGTGGTATGGTGACCGGTGCGACCCTGTGTTCTACTCGCCTGCTATTGCAAGCTTATTCCCTGTGTCACTCCACAGGGGTCTTTGTGTCAAGAGGCAATAAGAGGAGACTAACATTAATCGCCAAAACCTTATGATCAAGGTTAATGTGCATCACGGAGGGGTTCCCTTTCCTACTCTTTTTGTCTGCTGTTCAGGCACATAGGCATCTTCGTTGGTTTGAGCAGCCCTGTTTAGATCTGCCCACGTACGTTGTCTGCATGCAAGCTGTCCCTTGTGCACACTACGGTTCTATGTGTATGCTATCTTCTGGCATCGCAAGTATAGGAAACCCTACATGGATGATTCATAGTTAATGTCAGTGAGCAGGTGGGGCGCCTTACTCTAGTTATGTCTCCTGGTCCAGGCACATAGGTCCCACTGCACATGTCCACTTTATGCTCACTTACCCTGAGGTCACAATGGCCCGTCCATGTGTGTTTTGTATAGAAGCACACTTGCATGTTCTACAGCCTGTGCACAAACACCCACTCCCATGTTTAGTAACCCGTGCACAGAGGCCAAGTCTACATGTTCTCTTTCCCATGCACAGAGGCCTGCTGCACATACCCAGCAGGCTACAGCTGCAGAAAACACTAGGACTAGAGACAGGTGATCCTGAAGCCGAACCCTGCTACGTGCCAGGATACCCTGGGCAGCCAGCATGGGCAGAGTAAAGCAGGGCCACACCTCAAAGTTCAGATGAACCTATGAGTTATAAGGTACAAACTCTATAGCCCCACCCCTGTCGCTGGGAGAAAGGCCAGGCCATGCTAGGCCAGGCCTGACCTTCCCCTCTACAACCCATGGATCATCTGTCTCTCTACCCAACAAAGCTGGAAAGTGCAGGAAAGGCCCACAAGCCAGGTTTGCACATAGGTGCCTTTTCCTACATTTACTTTGAGGTGAGGGGACAGGGTTTCCACCAGCCCCAGCACTAAATTCTCTAGCCAGACGCTGCTCACTCAGGCTGGCATGCCTTCACTTAAGGTGGAAGACCCATGGCGCAATCTCACCCACACAGCAAGGAACTCAACTATGGGGCCACACAGGGGCCAGCAGTCCTCACACAGAAAAGCAACAACAGTGAGGACCCTTCTCTTCTATGCACATAGTGCTTCTTGACAGGAGTTTCTGGGATTAAGGACACCTCGGCTCAAGGCTGAACTGGGGTATATAAAGGATATATATGAATAGCTAGCATGGGAGACCCGTAGAAATCCTGTTCATGCATACCCAGGACTACAGTCTCACATAGTTGTAATCTCCAATTTGATAGACTTTTCACAGAAGGCATACAGAGCATCACGGAGAGAGGGAGGTCTTGGGCTAGAATCCTAGAAATCGGGTTGAAGCAGAAGCAGGTTGTTAGAAGTGCAACCCAACACCAGGGCCACTGACGCTTGCATTACTCCTTGGGCCCGTGACTTCCTCTTCCAGGCAATGCTCCCCATGTCAGCAGCGGCCTATGACGGATGGGGTTCCGCTGACCGCATAGGCTTCATTCTGATGTGTTTTACTCAGGCCTTCCGTGGCGCCATAGTGATAAGGGCTGTTCTCAGTGCAGTGGACACACAGAGAGGAGTCCTTCCACCGACTCCCATCAAAGGTAACCCCATCCAGCAGGGCCTTAATGACACATCCCCAACAGCACCAGAAGGAACTGACCTCCTAACCACATATGCGAGGTTTACTGACCTCAGTTCTCATTCAAACTTTTACTTTATATGATTCACACAGCTCTTGATTACTACTTTTTGCTGGGCAGTGTGATCTATATGATTAATGCCACCAAGAGTGATTCACTGAGCTGGGGCCAACTGCACACTGACTCAGTGTCCCAGGGCTCGGGGGCCTGTATGCTTGAGGGTTGGGGCCCACAGCCCACCATCTCCTAAAGATAGCCCAAGTATCCCGGGAGCCAACTTGTGTCTGGGTGGCCTGCCTGAGGCTCTGGTGTCTCAACTTCTCTGGGCCCCTTTGCCCGCCCCATCTCTCAGAGTGGAGCCTTCCTCTACCCTTGCCCCCCACTGTTCCAGGGCATGAGACTTCCTACCTCTGAAGTACCTCCTTCCCGGAATGTGTCTACTCATGGAAGACACTTGTAGACCATTAACAGAGGAATGAGCTAGAAAAGTGGGGAAGGTGGTGAAGAGGGTTTCCAACATGTTCTACCAGTAAAGCCAATGGCTCTGACCGACGCTGACACAATCAGCACAGTACACAGATATCACCTCTGATAGTTCTGGGGACACGGGACACAGCAGCCAGCCAAACTCAGCCTCCTTACCTATAGGACCAGGCCAGCTTCCGCTCCAAACCCTGCAGCTGGGCACTGCAAGTCACAGATTCTCAAGAACAAATTCCAGGGCTAAAAGAACAAAGAATTCCAGACTGCAGTGTCTGTCCAAACTGCAGCTCAGAGCCAAGTGCAATAACTGCATGTCACAAGACTGAACTAGGACGTTCACGATCTAGGTCAAGACAAGTGTAATTGATAACTAATTGTGCTTCTCACTGTATGGAGACGTCACCACAGGGTTCAAATCAAACAAAGCAAAGTGGCCAAAGAGCTAGGGACTCCTTTGGCAGCGAAGCAGCGAGCAGAGCCACGGAGGCTCAAGGACAGGGGAAAGCCAAAGGCCCTCAGGCCAGCCACTGGGGCTCTACCTTAAGCCAAAGAGCCCCCTCCATTGTCTGCACTGGACTGTGATCCTTAAAATCACAGGGCCCTTAAACAGCCAGAGGGCCTTTCTGGATATGTTCTAAGCTTTGTAAGTATGGTCATTAGGGCAGACCGTGATCCGGTAGGGCTGGTGAACGCACAGAAAGATGGAAGTGGGATGGTGGCAGGGAAGACACCCTGGTGCAGATGCAGACAAAGACTGGCTAATGGAAACCTGAGTTACCAGATGCCGCAGAGCAGCATAGACTCCACGGTGCCATGGCAGAGCCCCAGCTAACCAGTCCAGGTCACAGATAGGTATGAGTCAGCCTCAACTCACTGAAACCCCTTGGAGGAGGACTCGGGGGAGACAATTTAGCTGTGCTGCACACTGATGAATGAGAAAAGTCACAGGCAAAACTCTTCCAGCACAGCGTTCAATGTCACAGATACTCAGAGAACACTAGCAGGAAGTGTCAGGAGCCTAGACATGGTGCCCGTGTCCAGCGTACCACAAAGATGGTGGCTTTCTGACCATATGAGCTAGGATCTCCCCGAATTATGTCTCTCTCTGGATTTTCCAAAAGAGCGAATAGGGAATATATTCTGATCTTCAGCGTTCAGAACACAAGTCAGGACCTTTTGATGACAGTGCAAGGTGTTACTTGAAAAGTAAGCAGCCCCTCGGGCCATAGATTTCTCATTAGACATAGTCTACATAGTTCTCTCACACAGTCGGTTCAGAGGCTCGATCTCTAGGCGCCTAGCCCTAAATGTTCCTCAGCCTCTGGCCAAATCCTCACATTGTCTCCCCAGCCCGAGGTGGCACCTTGGGAAGAAACACCAGGCATTAGGGATCATCGGTACTCTCAACTATGCGGGACGTTACTTTGACCCGCCTCCTGGAGGCTGCAGCCTGAGTCCTCGGCCTCATGGAGATTGTCTGGTGTCCTTTGAGGTCAAAGTCGTGTTTCAGTGTATTAGAAATGAGGGGCTAATGAACATTGTGATACATACATCGCATCGTAGTCTGGTTGCTGGTTCTCTGTCTCACTGATCGGCTCAATGAAGCTGGTCATATTTATTCTATACATAGCATCTCTCGCTCTTCTGACATATGCCTGGTACGTGTCTAGTTCACCTCGAGAGTTCTTCCGTCAAGTTACTTAGTGGACCAGCAGGGCCCTTATGACTCACGCTACGGAGTGGCGGGCACTTCCATATGTCAGTACATTGGGTTTAAGCTCCTTTATGTTGGGGGCCCTCAGGCGTACTTGCCTTATGTTAGTAAGAGGGCAGAGGGGAACCTTACCCCAGGCGGACTGGAACAGGGGAAGAGATGGTGTGAAGGACCTCCAAAGCCTGGCGATATAGATCATGGTCCAGTACACCCTGAGGACAACAGGGTGCTGTAAAAATGTCTCACCATTAGGCACTGCATGGTCTCCATCACCGTAGTCCTGAGATACCTATAGGTAGCGAAAACCACAGACAGGTTCGTCTGTCGGGATGCCTTGTGCCATCGGTAGAGATGTTCGTCCGGCTACTCCCTGCGCTAAAGGTGAGCGATGCTGGACCCTACAGTCAAAAAAGCAGGCAGCAAAACAGGCTGCTTCTTATTACAGCCATATCGCTGATCTACCATCGATGAGTTGCCGCTCGCAATTCGATCGTTTGTGGGTGTCGTGTGTGTTATGCCTGTCAGCGTGTCTCGCTGTGTGTGTGTGTCTGCCAGAGGTGATATGTGAAGTGCGGGTGTATGTGTGTTGTGTGAGAGACCATGTCACAGGGGTGTGGTGTGTGTGTGTTGATGTGTGTGTTCAGGCCTGGAAGAGTAAGCACCGAATGCGTTAATGATAAGAGCAACTGGTTCAAGTTCCCCTAGCACACCTGGCAGCTAAAAACCATATCCTGAACTTCGTAGCTTTCAGGAATCCTAAATTTGCCCCCTGCTTTTCTGGTCTCCACAGACATTGAACACATGATGCACTTANCACCCCACCCCATCCCATCCCAGATCATGTATTCTGTCATAACTGTCCTGCATCTTTCTCTCAGTCTTTTTTTATGCTTAGGAATTCACATTTTCCTCCGTTAATTTCATATTATTCTAAAATATGGATACATACTCTCCACCCATATACAGTAATTACAGAGTCTGAAAATAATTGATGGGTTGATTCTAGAGCTCATTGAGGGATTCACATTATAACAACATAGTTGCTTTCAGATAAACCAAAAATATAATCATACTGTCGGTTCAGCTTGACTTTCGTCTGGGGGATTTGGTGTTAGCATCCACAAATGAGGGAAACCATTCTCTGTCTTTGTGAGACTGTGTCACGTCACTCAGCATAATGGCTTCGACCTCCATCCATTTACCTGCAATGTTCATAATGCCATCCTTCTTTACCGCTGAATAGTACTCCATTGTGTAGATGGACACATTTTTGTCATCCACTCATCTGTTGAGGGGCATATGGGTTGTTTCTAGCTCTTTGCTATTGTGAATAGAGCTGCAATAAACATGGATGTGCATATATCTTTGTGGTAGGATGAGTCTTTGGGGTATATACCCAGGAGTGGTATGATTGGGTCAGGTGGTAAGCTCATTCTGAGTCTTTTAAGGGTTCTCCACACTGCTTTCCATAGTGGTTGTACAAGTTTACATTCCTACCAGCAGTGGATGAGTGTTCCCCTTTCCCCAAAACCCTTCCACCATCTGTTGTCTTTTGTTTTCTTGAACTTAGCTAGGCGTACTGGAGCGAGATTATATCTGAGAGTGGTTTTAATTTGCATTTCCTTAATTATTAATGATGATGAACACTTTTTAAGATGTTTCTCTGCAATTTTCAATTCCTCACTGGTTAAGACTCTGTTCAGCTCTTTACTCCATCTTTTGAGTAAGCCATTTGTCTTCTTACTTCTTTGTTTTTTGAGTAGTTTATATGTTCCTGACATTAATGCTCTGTCAAATGTGTCGCTGGTAAACATTTCTTCCCACTCTGTGGGTTTTCTCTTCACCTCCTTGATTGTTTCTTTCACTGTACAGAAGCTTTTGCATTTAATGAGGTCCCACTTATCAACTCTTGACCTTACTTCCTGTGCAGTTGCTGTCTGGTTTAGAAAGGCTCTTCCTACACCTATGTCTTGTAAGTTGTTGCCAACTTTTTCTTTTATCACCCTCAGGGTTTCAGGTTTCAGGTTGAGATCTTTGATCCACTTGGAGTTGACTTTTGTACAGGGTGAGAGGTATTAGGGGTTTAATTTTTTTCTTTTACAAATGGTGATCCAGTTTTGCCAACACCATTTGCTGAAGATGCTATCTTTCCTCCATTGAGCTTTTTTGGCCCCTTTGTCAGATATGAGGTTGGCTGAAGTTATATGAGCTCAAGTTTGGATCTTCAATTTTGTTCCATTGGTCAATGGTTCTGTTTACTTTTTGCCAGTACCAGGCTGTCTTTATGACTATAGCCCTGTAATATAGCTTGACGTCTGGTAATGTAATCCCCCCAGTATTGCACTTTTCACTCAGGGTTGCTTTAGCTATTCGGGGTCTTTTGTTTTTCCATATGAATTTAAGGATTTTTTTTTTCTAAGTCTGCTCATGGGGATTTTGATTAGGATTGCATTGAATCTATATACTAATTTGGGTAGAATGGACATTTTTACTATATTAATTTTTCCAATCCATGAGCATGGGATGTCTTTCCATCTCTTGATGTCATTTTCAATCTCCTTCTTCAGGGTTTTAAAATTTTTGTTGTTGAGGTGATTGGTGTCTTTGGTTAGGTTTATTCCTAGGTATTATTTTTAGGCTATTGTGATTGGGATGGTCTCCTTATATTCCTTCTCCAGTTGCTTATTGTAGGTGTAAAGGAAGGCTATTGATTTTTCTAGGTTTATTTTGTATCCTGCCACTTTACTGATTTGTGATGAAAGGGGAAACATCACAACAGATAAAGAAAAGATCCAGACAATCATACGAGAATACTTTAAAAACCTATAATCTACTAAGTTTGAAAACCTAAGAGAAATGGATGAATATCTGAAATTCTGGGATTTGCAAAAGCTTAACAAAGAAGAGATTGACAGCTTAAACAGACCCATAACACTTGAGGAAATTGAAGATGTAATAAAAAGCCTCCCAACTAAAAAAATGCCCAGGCCCAGATGGCTTCACAGAAGAATTTTATAAAACATTTAAAGAAGTCTTACAACCATTACTATTCAAACTTTTCAAAATGATACAGACAGAGGGAAATATCCCAAATTCCTTCTATGAAGCCAGCATCACTCTAATACCAAAACTAGACAAAGACACAAATGAGAAAGAAAACTATAGACCCATATCACTGGTGAACACAGATGCAAAAATTCTCAACAAACTACTTGCAAATTGCATACAGACCCACATCCAAAAATCATCCATCATGACCAGGTTGGATTCATACCAGAGATGCAGGGATGGTTCAACATACATAAATCAATAAATCAATAAATATCATAAAACACATAAAAGGACTTAAAGACAAAAACCACACAATCATCTCAATTGATTCAGAAAAAGCTTTGGACAAAATCCAGCATCCCTTCATGCTTAATGTAATCAAAGCCATATACAAGAAACCCACAGCCAACATCATCCTAAATGGAGAAAAGTTGGAAGCCTTCCCCTTAGAGGCAGGAACATGACAAGGCTGTCCACTATCCCCACTCCTCTTCAATATAGTGCTTCAAATGCTCACTAGGGCAATAAGACAATAAAGTGAAATTAAAGGAGTACTAATTGGGGGCTGGAGAGGTAGCCTAGCGGTTAAGAGTACCGATTGTTCTTGCAGAGGACCCCGGTTCGATCCCCAGAACACACATGGCAGCTAAGAACCATCTATAACTCCAATTCCAGGAGAACTCCAGTTCCAGGGGAATCTGAGACCCTCTTCTGACCTCTGCGTCATTGCGCGACACGGGCGCACAAACCTACATGCAGACAGTACATTCATACACATACAAAAATAAATAAAACTAAAAAAGGAGTACTAATTGGAAAGCGGGAGTAAAACTATCCCTTTTTGCAGATGATATGATAGTTTACCGAAGGGATGCTAAAAACTCCACCAGAAAACTCTTAGAAACAAACATTTCTTTAAGAATCCTCCAAATTTTCAAAGCCAGATGGGGACTACTGAGATACCCAGCTTGTGGACTAAACAGATAAAGGGATGTCAGCCTCCTCAGAGTATAGACTGCCATTGTTGGACTACCTGGGCTGTTTCATGGAGGCCAGTGCAGGGGGATCAAGACAGGATGCTTGCTTACTGGACTTCATTTGAGGGACCATGGGAGGGGAAGACCTCAATATGGAGCAAAAGCGCAGGATTGATAGCTGTTTGGGGTGGGGGCATAGAAAGTGAAGTGACTCTAGATTTGATATGGAAAAAGTTTAATAACAATTAAAAAAAGAATGGAAACAATACTTTTGTGATGGCTTATTTCTATAAGAAATGATTTATATTAATGATCAAAATAATTATAATTCAAATTATTTCAATATATTTCTTCTAAGTTAAAGGACAGAATTCTTTCCAGTTAATTTATTTTTTACTAGGAGAGGGACATTTGTTTTCTTTTAAGGGTGTTACACTGGATATGTTAACCAAAGGACATTTGGGCATATAAACTTAACTTGATAGATCATAATATACATGACAGAATGCATGAAATAAAGCAGAGGGGGCAATAAGAGGAGTTCAGATAGACTGGGTCGAAATATGATCACAGTACATTGTTTCAAACGTGCAAAAATCAATTAATATTATAAGTAATAAGATTTTTTTCAAATGGCACAATAATGTAAAACTCGAGTTATACAATGGATATTGGTATATGCCAAGATCTTAATTGAAATGTAAACTTGAGTGGCAGGAGAGAAATGATAAGTCCAGAGTATAAACTAGCATTTACAGTGGAGTATATTTTACTTGCGTTGCCTGGGCTTTGAATTACAACGACTTTACTTTTTTTTCAGTCTTTTTTTTCTTTTCTGTTTATGTAAAACAGAGTCTTGCTATGTGGCCCAGGCTTTATGGAAAACATTAGCCTTCTCCCCAGGCCTCCCTGGTCCTGAGATTATCTGTATAAAGTGCTGTGTTGTGTTTCCTATGTTTTTATTCTGCAAAATAAATAGCACAAAGATTTATATATTTCAAATATATAATTTTTGAATTTTGTATGCGTATGAATGTTTTGCCCACATTTAAGTGCAGAGTCCAGAAGACAGTTTTGAGTATCTAGGAACTGGGCTTTCAGAGGGTTCTTAGCCACCATGTGGGTTCTGGATACTGAATCCAGGCCCTCTGCAAGAGCAGCCATTCCTTTTGAATGCAGAGCCATCTCCCCATCCCTTCTTTTCTATTACAAGATATTCTGCAAATAGTAAACATTAACTCACCTTATGTTCTTTCCTTCCCCTGCACTTGGCAACATCAGTTCTGCTTTGCTGCTCTAAAAACTGGCCTCTTTAAAAAATTTATTTTTATTTTATTGTATTTAATCTGTGTGGATATTTGACTGTGTATATGTAAGTATACCACATGTGTGCAGTCCCTGCAGAAGTCAGAAGAGATCTTCAAATTCCCTGGAACTGGAGTTACACATGGTTGTGAGCTGTGATGTGGCTGCTGAGAAGAGGGAGTTGCACAAGCAGCAAGTACTATTAACTGCTAAGCTATTTCTTCAGCACTGGCCTGTAATAAATATATCATATGAATGAAATAATCAGATGTTTATCCCTTTGCGCTTTTATTTCATAAGTAAAATACTTTCTGTGCCTACTCATATGCTTGCATCAAAATGTCATGCTTTAACTACTGATTAACCTTTCTAATATGTACATATATAAAGTACATTTTATTGATTCATTGGTTTGGACACATAAATTTTGACATCTTCTAGATGAATTCGTGCTATGAATATTTGTTTATATGTCTGTTATCAGCTCATGTGGTCATATCTAAGAGGTATAGAAGCATATATGTATAATTGTAAATTATACACATACGAATTGTATTTTTAAATTAATTTATAATTATAAATTATTGAAAACAATGTGTTGCAATAGAATATGTTATAATGAGACTGACTGAGAAATTGTGTCTATTCACCACAACTCCTAAAATATCCCACAATCTGTGATTTGCAAACTTGATTTCCTGGTAGAACACAGGTTCAATTCTACTTCACATCCTGAATTTGAAAGTCAGGGGATTGTGATGTGAAATACCTGTTCAAAGGAAAGTTAAAAAGCAAATACACAGAAAGCAAGAGGTGAATTTCTCCTTCTGCCTTTTGGTTTGATTCGCAGTCTTCAATTGATTGGATGATGTCCAACTACATTAGTGACATCAGTCTGTTCTACTGGGGTGCAAATTTCATCAGAAATGACCTCTCAGTTCAAACCAGAGATTATATTTAATTTCAATATCCCTTTGCCCTGACAAGTTAATAGATAGCCATCAAAGGTAGAAGTGGAGTTTGAAATGATATGGTTAATTTCTTTTTATTTGTTTTAATTTTTTTATTTAATTTTATTTATTTCCATATGTGTATGAATGTACTGTCTGCATGCAGGTCTGTGCACCCGTGTCATGCAATGCCGCAGAGGTCAGAAGAGGGTCTCGGATTCCCCTGGAACTGGAGTTCTCCTGGAATTGGAGTTTCAGACGGTTTTCGGCCGCCACGTGGGTGCTGGGGATCGAACCCGGGTCCTCTGCAAGAGCGGTCGGCGCTCTTAACTGCTAGGCCATCTCTCCAGCCCCGATATGGTTAATTTCTTAAGAACCACAGATGGGCTAGAGAGATGGCTCTGGGGTTAAGAACACTGACTAGGTTTAATTCCCAACACACCCATGGCAGCCAACAAGCTTCAATAACTCTAGTTCCTGGGGATCTAATGCCTCTTCTGACTTCAGTGGGCATTGCATGATACCAGTACACATACATATATGCAAGCAATAAGTTCATAAATGTAAAATAACTGCAGGCTTAAGTCCTTCAAATAAGGGATGGTATTTGAGTGTACAGTATACTGAAGTTCAATATAGAAGAACTTCCCGCAAGCCAAGCTTTTAAAAAATCTAAAAGTGCAAAGGGAAGCACGTACTGTTGCAACACTGAAATCTATCACAAGTAGATAGAAAGCACACACATGTGAAACAGCAGCATCATTAAGGCCTGGTATGTCTTGAGGTGAGAGCAACTGAACCACTCTGCTTATGACAACACATCCCCCAGTCCTTGGTAGTGATTCTTAAATGACTAAATTAAATGGTAAATTTATTTCAATGAGAATTGTATTTCTAAAATAACCACAGGTGACTTTGTTAAATTGAATTCCACAATATTATGAACTTCAAATTTAAGAAAATAAAAAATTTTATTGAAATATGTGTTATTCAAGACTTTAAAATGGGAATGACCAAATTGAAATATGTAAGAAAAATATGCTAACTAGAGCTGGAAAGATGGTTCAGTGGTTGACAGCACTGGCTGTACTTGCAGAGGACCTAGGTTCAAATCTCAGTACCCTCGTTGCAAAACCCTCCTTAATGCAAGTTCCAGAGAATTCCAACTCCTTATTGTGACCTCTTTGGTCTTTGCATAACACAGGTCATTTATATACATGCTGGCAACACATTCATACACATAAAATTCAAATATAAATAAAACATTTAAAAACATGATAACCATTACATACTTTTCTCAATATGAATAATGCCAGTAGAATTGGCAAGAAAAAATAATTATCAGTCACAAATATTGAATTTCAAAAGTACTTTAGGTACTGTCTTCATTAACTTTCTGTTGCTGTTAGACAAAAGTAACTTAAGGAATGGAAGGGTTTATTTGGGCATACAATTAGTTGTATAATACCTTATTGTGGAGAAATCAAGTCAACAAGAGGGGTGAACAGCTGGCTATATTTCATCCCTAGTAAAGAAGACAGCAAAGAATGCTAGTTTTCAGTTGTTTTTCTTTTTTATTCAGTCCAGGATCATGGTCCAATATACAATGTAATGCTCATAACCCCAAAGAATAATATAGATGCAAATTATAGTAAATGTGGAGTTTGCCAAACTCCTTGAGAAATGTATTACAAAATAAGTGACAGATGACCAAAAGACAGGAGTTAGATATTGTTAGATAATCTCATCAATCTTTTTATTTTTACTAGTGTGAGATGGAATAGTGTGAGATAGGATCTCCTGTAACTTAGTCTGAAAATGTGAAAAACATGATGCAAGTGAGAACCAATCACAGTGGACATGGAGTAGGAACAGAAAAAATGATTTTGTACTGCTCTTAAACATGAACATTAAAGATCATTTGTTACTATAATAAAAGTTTGTTAAAATTAACTGACTAATGGATTACACATTGTTTTTCAACATTAACGGTAACATTGTAATGTCTACTTTTCTCTGCCTCTATTATCTGTATATCAATTCCTTCTAAGTATAACAAATAAAGAAGCTTTGTATGCTGAAAAAAAAAATAAATGTAAAATAAAAGAATAAGTAAAAATATGTAAAATATTAAAAAAGAGACATCAAACTATTTTATGTTAACTAAACCATTTATTCCACCGTGCATCCCCAGGGATAGATAAGATTTTTAATTTTTCTTATATCCTCACCACCATGCAGCATTTCTATTTTTTGTTTTCATGAAGCCGTTCTAGTAAATATGAAGCTGTGTTTTTGTGGATACTCTATTGATGTGATTTTAATGGAATTGAAATTAAATTGATTTTTGCACTATTCATTAGCCATCATAGGTGTGTGTGTGTGTGTGTGTGTGTGTGTGTGTGTGTGTTGTTGTTTTTGGATATGGGGACATATGTGGCACAATGGGAAAAATAACTTTAATCATCCTTTTGTGTTGACATTATTGTTTGAACAGGGATCATTTGCTCAATACAAAATTTTAATTGACTGTTAGTCAATTTATTATAATCAGATACTAATCTCCTTAAAACTGCTTGTATGCTAGATGTCATTTCTCCTTTGGTAAATTCACTCTGTTGGAGTCTTGGATATTTACCGTAATATGCCTCATGAGGATTGCTTTGACATCATCCTACGTTGACTTGATGAAGTTTTGAATGTGTAGTGTGTTTTTTTTTAGACCGGATCTCCTTGTAGATTGACTTGGCTTGTAACTCCCTAAGTAGACTAGGCTGGCTTCAATCTTATAGAGCTCCAGCTGCCTCAGCTGCCTTGGTTCTTGGATTAAAGGGGTGAACTACCAGGTTGATCTATTTTAGAGGTTTTAATCATTATTTCTTCAAATATTGTTCCTAATCCCTTTTGTGCTGAAGAACTTGTGATGTATGTATTGGTATACTTTATGCTCTCCTATAGTCATCAGGATTTCTTTGTTTATCTTCATTCTTTTTCTGTCTACTTAATTTATGACATATTAACTAGCAATGTGCTCATTAATTTCTACATAATTAAGAATTTTATCTTGTGGATATTTTCATGTCACTTCCAAGTATTATCAAAAAGATGTTTCCAGATGATTTCAATCTTTTAAATTTCATTAGGATTGTTTTGTTTTAGATTTAAGATGGTGTTACTGTACCCTTTTATGTTTATTTTATTGTATTTGTGCACTCCATGCATAACATCTTAAAATTTTTTAATCATGTCTACACCCTTCCCCTATCTGCCCTACCATAGCTCCTCCAATGGATTTCATGCATTCTGTTATATACACTAAATTTCATTAGAATTGTTTTATAGATGGACATATGACATTCTCGAGAAACAAACATAATACAAAACTGAATAATTAAAATGTAATTCACATAGAAAAAAATAGATACACCTAATTTAAGTAAGAGTGGACTAAATTCTCTAATAAAAGGAAGAGTTAGTGACAAAGCATTTAAAATCATCCATCTTACATGAAATTTACATCCATGTATTTGTAGGCTACAAGAAATTTGCATATGATGCTAAAATTGCTTTGAAAAGTCATAATTAAGAACAAGACAAAAATGCCTGCCTTGACTATCCTCATATATAGTATTGAGATTTCTAATCAGAGTGGTTAGGCAAGTAAATAAACAGCATACCATTTGCAAATAAGGAGTTTGTAATCAGTTTTTATATAACTGATAGTTTTAATTTCTTGTCCCGATTTTTACTAGTATTGGTATCAGTAATACTGGTTTCATAAAATAAGTTAGCAAACATTCCTCCCTCTATAGTTTTTGAAAAGAATTTGAAAAACAGTGGTAATAACTGTGATTTAAATAATTCAAAGAATTCACCAGTGAAGCTATGAGGTTCTGGCTTTTTCTTTATTTGGAAGTTTGTGATTACTGATTTAATCCTTATTTTATCACTATTCAGATTTTCCATTTCTTCTTGAATCTATTCCTTTCCTTTTTGTTTTAGTAGAGATTATTCCTTTTCTTCTAGGTTATCCAATTTGATGATCTAAATTTATCATGAAAAATATGAGTTTTTCATATATGACCTTTTCATGTTGACATAGCTTCCTTTCTATCCTATTTTATTGACTGCTTTTCTCATAAATATGTTTGATTTTTGCAATATGCTTATTATACCTCACTGGTTTAATTTCCATTGCATGTTTAAAAATCGTACTGATAAACCACTAATCTTTTATTCATTTCTCTTTAGAGTCTTATAAAACATCTCCCAGAGCAGACGATACTCAACAAATTAGCACAACTCAAGGGAGAATATGATGATCTCTGTGAGCCTGAGCAGTTTGGAGTTGTGGTATGTATGGAGCATAAAGTCCTCTAAATTAAGAGGCACTTCTCACAAAGAGTGAACACGTGGGATAGCAGGGTGTGAGTATAATCTCTTTAGCATGTGCAATAAATGCTTGCTCACTTTTAAAATTATTTGATTTTAGAATATGTTATTGCTGTCAGAAAAATCACAAGTTCTTTCAGGTTTCCTATAATGTGTCAATAATTGATTCAGAGCTTGCAATGTGCTATTTCCATTGAGAGAAATATAAAGATATACCTCATATGTTTCAGTTATTACAGGGAACTCTTTTTCATGATGCCACCCCTTCATTTTAACTCACATGAAAGGGGTATGTAGAACTTATATATTAAAGAAAATAGTCATGTGCCTTGAGAATTCCCCAGATCTGCTATTTAAATAATAAGCAAAAAGAAAGTTTGAGATTTAGGTAATTTTAATAAAATGTATTTTTACTTAGGTGACCAGCAAATGAGCAATTCCATTATGGTTATAGTTTACCTCTGTCTTCCCGAATATTTTCCATCTGCAAACCAAGATTTTTAAATTATCATTGGACATATTAGTCAAATAATGTCTGCTTCATCCAACATATTTCATAACATTTTAAAATATTTATATGTTAGAATTGATCTGATTTTCCACTTTGCAATTTAAAAATATTTTTTAAGGACCAAATGTGATAGAAGGGACTGAGGATGATTTTTTTTTAGCATGTGTAATAAATGTTTGCCCACTTTTAAAACTATTTGATTCTAAGATGTGGTATTGCTTACATTTAGATAGAAAGATTCTGTCAGATTATTGTAAAGAAAATCAGGGATGCATATTTGCCATCAAGTAGAACATATAGTGGACCTGGGAATCATTTCTCTTGTTTTTATATGAAGTCTATTAGTCAACTGAGTTGGCTCTATATTATTTATTAACTAGTGGCACTTTAGCGCAGTGCTAAGTAATAAAGTTTGTAGCCCCAAGTCCACACTTGAAAGCTAAGCGGCTCAGATCCATCTTATAACTGAAGCAGGGCTATACAGCATCTGAGAATTCAGCTGTGTCATGATGGTTATGATTTTTACAGTAGGTACACTACACATTTTCTCAGAAGCCATTTTTTAGTGCAGTTTATCTTAGAAGACATATTAGTTTGCTAAGCAAGGCCTTCAAGAAGTATATCCTTGGTGCTGTGCTGTGGAAATGAAGTTCAGGAACATAAAAAGCAATATACCTTCTGAACTAATGGCAAAATAGCAAATAGAAGAGATTGCTTGTTTATGCACAAAACCATAAATATTTAAGGCTGTGTGTACATGAATTCACCTACTTCTCGTATATACTGTCAACATACTTAGCTACATATCTGTTGAGCTGTGTGGGGGGAACCAAGGGCATTTTTAGGTAGCTTGTAGTATATTTAATCACCTAAAACAGTATCCACTGAGATTTGCCAAATGAAATTTAGGGAGGCTCTTCTTCTTTTTTTTAATTTTGTGGAGGCTTTTCATAAAGAAAATACTTTAGAATTAATAATATATCTTAGTTGTGTAAACAAGAATGCTGTGCAGTATTTAAAACAGTGTCCCGTGTCAACTAGGCAGTAAATGTTTGTTGAATTATGTGCTTTTTAACCAAAAATTATTTTTAAATGAACTAAAATATAGGAAAATTAAATTATTTCTATGTGAATATGCTGCCCTATTTTTTTAACCCACAAACATGTATCAGGTACATAAGTTGAAGACACCTTTGTATAAGCAGACCCCCTTCTCACTGATCAGAGAAGTTCCAACTCAGAGAGGCTCCTTGCATCTGTGCTCTTTGCCCATTGCCAATGTCATTCAGTGTATTCTTATTAAAATATATTTTTCCTATGACTTGTATACCAAATTCCCTGGGGCTGAAGAGATGGCTCAGTTGTTAAGAGCACTGGCTGCTCTTGCAGAAGATCCAGGTTCAGTTCATGGAACCCACATGTCAGTTAATAACCCTCTGTTAATTCCAGTTCTAGGAGATCTCATGCCATTTTCTCATATCCATGGACATTGAATGAACATGATGCACTTTAATACATGCAGGCAAAACAGTCATATTAATACGATAAAAATAAATAAAATTTGCCTTTTAAAATCCCTTCAGTGTTTCTCAGAATATACGAAGAAAGCTGAGCATTCTCCTTCAGTCTCGTTTCTCCCCACTCTCCTCTCCTCTGTATGAAGCTTGTTCTTTTCATTTGCCATAAACATGTCCTTGTCAGAGGAAAAAGGAAAGCACTTAGACTTCAGAGCCTCCAGTGTCTATTCTACTTACAAAGCTGTTTTGTCTAAAAATGTGGTCTCACTGTATTTCCAGGGCTGATTTCTAATTCATTGGCTCAAGCAGTCTTCCTATCTCAGCTTCCTGAGTAATTGAGACTGCAGCTACACAAAGATATTCTTGATTAATGATGTGTTTTCTTGTTACTCTGCAGATTGAGCCCAGGGTATCTCACTGGCTAGGCAAGTGCTGCAGTATAGAGCTAAATCCTAAACCCCAAATCATGTATTCAGTCATTATTTTCAAACATCAAAGATGGATATATAAAATTAGTATTACTAACAATACTGGTCTCATTTCATTGATAAGATCAAAAGTTTAATCAATCCTACTTTATGCTAAGGACTTATTTGTTCCATCTTTTAAAATAATATTTCAATTTCATCCCTTAAATTTCATACAATTGTGCAGTATGTGTTTGGTTATATCCACCCCATCATTGCTTCCCTATAATTCAAGATAGTGATCCCCTGTCTCCTTCCCAACTTTCTATTCTCCTTTTTGTTACTAATACCCACCCTCCAAATGTAATTAGTGCTGGCCATATGGTCATCCACTGAGACATGGGTAACCTACCAGACATTGGTAACTCACAGGACCTGTGATTTCCTCACAAGATGAAGCCAGTCAAAATACTCATGGCATCATTTGTGTTGTGATGTTGGCCACTATTATTAGTTCCATACTACTATTGATGAGGAAACTGAGGCCAAGCAAACCTGGGTAACTTGTCCAAAGTTGCCTCATACATAGGAAATGACGAATTCCATTTGAATTCATAGCCAGTGCTTTTATATACTGTGATCCACTAGAAAATGGAGCAGAGGTACAAGGGAGAAGCTTTAGTACATTCAAATTTTCTTGTCTCTGCCTTAGGCATTACTGTACCAACTACTTTAGGGCACCAGCATTTCTTGCTTCCTAGAGTTCTGTTTTTTCTTTTTCTTTTTCAATTTGGTAGTTTACTATGCCCTTTTCTTTTGGAAAATAAATCTTGCTGCCTGCAGCATGAAGTGAATGAATAGAGAGATGGTTGAATTAAAATGTATCATTGACCCAGGTCCCTGCTAGCTATCACCCTCTTTCAATTTTCCATCATGAGCTTCTTTAAAAATAAGTCTTCATTTGTTCTCTACTTCCTAGGTTCCCATTCACTCTTCAAGCAATAGCATTCAGGATTTCACCTTAAATTATGCAGTGAAATTGATCAAGGAAAGGCCCTTAATTGCTTCCTTGTCACAACTGAAATATACATCACATCTACTCTCTATCTGTACTTCTACCACCATAGTCTAAGCTGGTAATCATTCTTTCGTTTGTTAGAATAGACTTTTAGCTTGTGTCTTCTAATTATACCTTAGCTTTTCTCAAAATCTCAATACAGCCTGTGGTGTGGGCTACCAAACCTGTGTTTGTATCACAGTTTATTAGTTACTTCTTAAAACATCAGTGCCTTTTATAGTACTAAAGCCACTATCTGTTTATGGTCTGTGTGTGGTATATGCATATGTGAGTGCTAGTTTGGATGGATGCATTTGCCCATGCCTGCTTGCATGGAGAGCAGATATCAACATTTACTATTCCTTTCCCTAGAGTTCTCCACCTTATTTTTTGAGATAGGTTTCCTTCCTTCCTTCCTTCCTTCCTTCCTTCCTTCCTTCCTTCCTTCCTTTATTTTTTGAGACAGGGTCTCCCTGTAGGTCTGGTTGTCCTGGAACTCACTATGTAGACCAGGCTGGCCTTAAACTCACAGAGATCCACCTGCCTCTGCTTCCCAAGTGCTAGGACTAAAGGCATGCACAACTGTGCCCAGCTGAGATAGGTTTTATAATTGTACCTTCAGCTCATTGGCTGGCCAGAGAGACACCAGAATTTTCCTTTTTCTGTGCTCAACAGTGCTGGGGTTCTAGACTTCTGCCTCCATGCCAGGTCTTTGCACTGCTGCTGGAGGTCCAAGCTCACATCCTTATGTTTGCATAGCAAGCACTTGACTCACTGAGTCATCTTCTTAGCCCTCAGGACAGTATTAACTATGATGTCAATCTATCAAACATTGTTTACTCTGACAACTGTCTTCCTTCTAACTTTTTGGTACAAGCCTTCTGTATGTCATAGTGTCTTCCTTATTATGCCTCAGAGATACAAAATTTCATTTCTCAGGTGTTTGGATTAGTTACTTTCTGCCTCACAATCCTGATATCTCCTCTGATTCCCATTCACTGACTGTCTCTCTTACACTTATTCTTCAAGTCTTAGCTTAATTTACTTATCCCCAAAATTATACCACTTACTTAGCAATCAAAAGGAGATCTTTCTATTAAACTCTCAGCACCTCCTTTTTTATTTCCTTTCTTGAAATTAATAGTTTGATTCTTTTTTTTTTATTGGTGCTTTGTGCATTTCATACATCATTTTCCAATTCAGATCAAGCATATTTCCCTTTCCCTTCCCCCCTACCCCCACCCCATCCCAGATCATGCATTTTGCTATAACTGTCCTGCATCTTTCTTTCAGTTTTTTTTTTTCATTTTTTAGCTATAAGTGATGATCCATGAGTACAAGCATCCTTCATATGAAACCAATTTGCAGGCTGTTGTGCCCAAACCCCCACAGCCCCACCATCCAGCAGGGGGTGAGGGGTTGTATGTTCAATCAAGTTGATCAAATGAGTGTCCAGACTACATTGCTGTAGTTTCACCATTCACCCCAATCGCAGCCCTTACATTCTACCACGCCCCCTCTTCCACAGATTGTTCCCTAGGCTTAGGAAAGGGGCACAGGTGGATGAGAAGCAAAACAGTCCACTCTCTCTGGAGCTGTTGTCTTGGACTCTGGTCAATTCTGGCTGTTACCAAAGGCCACTCAACCAATAAAGCAAATACGGGTCTCCCTGAGTCAAGCAACACTCCACCGTCAGCACCAGCTACACCCCGCCTGCCTGGAAATACTGTGCAGCAGAGGCAGCCATATGCCTGTATATCCCAAACCTAATTGGCTATTGGCTCTCTCTTTGGAGGAATAACCCATGGCTGACGCCACAAGCTTACATCCTCTACAGGTTAAGAGATGTTATAAGCCACAGTAAGACCCTGTCATATTTAACAAGAAAAAATGTAATTCATGGATTAACATATCATCCAAACATATGTGTCTATACCAAAGTAACCAACCATAACGATTAGTGCTCTTTAAATACCTATATATCTAATTGCTTGTGCTTCATTAGTAGGATCAAAAGGTTATTCCCGGACAAACTGTCAGCCCATGAAAGGAAATAGTTTGATTCTTAAGTTGTAAGTTTTATACATAGATGAACTTAGGTTGTAAATTTTATACATAGATGAACTATATTGATTTTCTTCAATAGTTTTGTACGTTTGAAATTGGTTTTGAAACTGTTGACATGGATTCAAAGTCCAGTGGACAATTTCAGCTCATGTCTTAGTCTGTTTGCATCAGCCACTTTAAAACATTGCAAAATTTAAATGATTTTGTGAAATATTTTCTTGTCTCCTTAAACAGTAAGAACCTTTTTGTTGAGTTTATTTTTCTATCTGTGCACTTTATTTTTTTTTAATTTTTTTTATTAATTTTATTTATTTCTGTATGTGTATGAATGTACTGTCTGCATGCAGGTCTGTGCACCCGTGTCGTGCAATGCCGCGGAGGTCAGAAGAGGGTCTCGGATTCCCCTGAAACTGGAGTTCTCCTGGAATTGGAGTCTCAGACGGTTCTCGGCCGCCATGTGGGTGCTGGGGATCGAACCCGGGTCCTCTGTAAGAGCGGTCGGCGCTCTTAACCGCTAGGCCATCTCTCCAGCCCTATCTGTGCACTTTAAACTGTAGTTTTCTCAATAGCACATAATTCCCTAGATAATAAATATGAAATTCATCAGCTGGGGCTAGATGCTTGCACTGGTTCGAGTACTGTTGGAGTATTGATTAATAGGAAATAATGACATATAGGAAATTGGCAGAAGACCTGAAAAAAATAATTCTGCCTGAGTTAGTTTAGGAATTGGTGAGCTTTCTCTAACAATTTTTTTTGTTTTGTTTTTAAGCAGTCACATGCTTGTGTTCTGCTTATAATCACATGTAATCAGTTGGGGGAAATTGTTACTGAGGGGGCGATTAAAAAGAAACCAACAAACAATACCAACCCAAAGACCTTCCCTCTGTGAAGAGGCAGACCTCACAGCAAGAGAGACATGCTACTTCCCACACCTTCTGTGATCAATAATCTTCTTCTTTAAAGGGGTAGATTGGCTGTATAGCTTCCCACTGACTTGTCCTCCAAACCTGCCTCCTACAGAATTGAATTTGCTACATCCATTGTAATTATGTGCTGTACCTTTACTGGAAGAAAAGCACAGATCTTTGAAAGCTCTGTCAGTTAGAACCCCCAGCAGGAGCTTTTAGACACTTCCTAGTGTATTTGCAGCTCAGCTGTTCTCAAAGCTCAGAGCTATGGAAATTCCCACTTGTCTTGCTCTGGCGATGGAGACCCTTACTGTGTATATCTATTAAACTAACACATATTCTGAGAAAAGAATGCAATAATTAGTTCTCTTAGTAATCGGTACTTTTGGATTTCTGACTTCAAAATTACCCATATTTTTTCAATTAAAATATTCTGAAGCTATAATCTCACAAGAAGATATTTAGATAGCCTAGTATATAAAAATCTGTAATGAAAGGCACATATTATGTGATATTACTGACACAATATTGATTTGTTTCCTTCTTCTTTTGTAAAAATATGTGAAGGCAGGAGAAGAGTTGGAAGCACAAACATAAACTCATTGTGCTCTTTAATTTTTTTTTCAAGCCTCACATGAGCTTTTTAGCTCCGTTAAAGATGGCATAACCAGGTGAAAAAAAGATTCATAAGGCCTTTTTCTCTTCTTGTACACCATTGAAAGCAATTAATTTAGAAAGAAGACTGTAAGTCCTCTGTCCTGTTAATATTATATCATTATTGTTTGCATATTTATTGGAAAGAATTCACATATTTCTTTATCCTGAAGACAAACTGTTCAGTGTTCTAATATATAACACCCTAGTTGTTTCTATTTTCATTCTTTCTGTACATATGAATACTAGCTCTCACTTCTGGATGTGATTCAATATTTTTGTTAGAAAAAGCTGGCTTAATAATTTTGAGATCGAGTAAAAGAAAATTCACCATAAGTTATCCTCAAGTCCTTGTATTTATATTCCTGTTCATTTCATTAACTTCCCTTAATAATCCATTCTCATGACTGTGTTGTTTATTTCTGTCAGCTGTGGCAATTAAACAAAGTAAAATAATGCAACCTCAACACTGAATCTTTACAGGAGGTCTGTGCTTGTCAGTCAGTTTTGTAATTGACTACTTTTCATTACACTTAAAAACTAAAGAATTTGCCCTCTTATTTTTCCCTATAAGATACTGATTCCTGATAGACTAACATAGCACCGCAATAGATATAATAGTCTTTTTTTTTTTACCTCAAATAGTGTTTTTACAAGAATATTTTCAAAACTCTTGTTCAGCTTCTCAGTGTGATTCTTCTGAATTTGCAGAGTCTTCTGGGGCAGACATTGTTATTGTCTTCAGTTCAAGACTAAAGATGAGGGGATGTTTCTCAATGCATGATTTCCACATATCACTATCTTTGGGGAACTATTTTCTATCAGCACATCATTATTTTCCTGATGTACAGTCTGTTTTTTCAATACTATTTTAAAGCTTCAATTCTCAAATTAGCTGGCCCTCATCTCTCATGACATCTAATGTGCAAACATTTGCCATTTACTCCATATATTAGGTATGCGTGAATTGATTATTTTGTCTAAGTACTGGATGTAGTACACGGAGTACAATGGACAGGAGAATCCCTCTGCTTGAAAAACCTGTTGTCTATTAGAAGATAAGAAAACTCTTCACTTAATACAGAATCCCAAATGCCTCTGCTTCATTTTTATGATTCAGTACAGAAGTTTGCTCCATCAATGGGCCTGAATCTCACTTGCATTGGGAGTTCTGCCTACAATCTAATCTAAATCCATACTTGAATATGACTAAATTCATTGCTTTTATTATGATAAATGACACAGAATTATTTTGAATATTCATTAGATAGTGCTTCCTAATGAATATCTGGTGAAATCCATGTAATATTTTTAATGAGTTCCTAGTAGTTACGTTTTGAATGAGCTAAAACTTCAGTTATGTCCACATATGTTAAGCATTATAGTTATGTATCTTAAAATTACAAAAGAAAAGGTTATGTAAATAACCCTAAGGTTCACCAGGTCCTCTCCCCATTCCTGCATAATTGTTAGCACTAATTTCTCTTCTCTTTGTTTGTGGATTATTGTGATGGCTTGCTATTAGATCAATATTCACCAGCTTTATAGATATGAAGTATATACAATTCAAATTATATAAACGAAACTGTGCCTAACTCTTTGGGGAAATAAGCCACTTGTAGGGCTCTCATGAAAGCTGTCAATGCATTTTTTAATATAGTGCAGATCAGCTAAAGAAATGAGAACCACTTGATTTGATTTGATAGACAAGTACCTTGCAACACAAATAAATCCCCTACATAATACAACACTCTGGTCAGCATCCCACAGCACTTCAAGGAATGAATTATAAAACAAAGCATTGCCAGTCAACTAAAATGCTGCAAGAGACCACAACACCACCACCAACAAAAAAGCAAATATAGTTCAGCAGAGTTTCTGTTTTATTTACTTTCATCACTTAGGTGTACTCAAGTGTCTTTATGAAATATAAGCCTTTTAATAGTGGTATATAAGTCTGGAGATATAGCACAGGGCTCCCTATTATTTTTAAGCATGGTTATCCATGATATTTCTCTGCACAGCTAAACCCTCTAATGGCAGTTCATCTTTTTTCCTATCAGTATACACTGCTCTAATCACACATGCTCACACTTAAAATTGAGACAGTTCCGTTGATGTAATTAGACTTATTAATATGTAGTTTCTGTTATGAGGAAGCCCAAATAGCTACACTTTTTCCCCATCTCTTTGCCTTTTTTTAAAATTCTATTTATTTTTATGTGTATGAATGTACTGTCTGCATGTAGGTCTGTGCACCCCTGTCGTGCAATGCCACAGAGGTCAGAAGAGGGTGTCTGATTCCTCTGGGACTGGAGTTAAAGACGGTTCTCAGCCGCTATGTGGGTGCTGGGGATCGAACCTGGGTCCTCTGCAAGAGCAGTCGGCACTCTTAATCGCTAGGCCATCTCTCCAGCCCTCTCTTTGCCTTTTTACAGTATACTGTATTACTTACTTTTTTTCTATTACTGTGATGAAATAACATACTCAAGGCAATTTATAAAAGGAAGAGTTCATTGGGTTTGTAGGTTCAGAGGGTGAGTCCATTTTCGTAGGGGAAGTATGACAGGGGACAAACCCTAAACCTCCACAAACCACTACCAAGAATAGACAAATTTTCAGATACTTGGGACCTATGGGAGACACCTTATTCAAACTACCATGTTCTATACTTTGTTTCCCATAAGCCTATGGCTAAATTCTATTGTAAAATGCATTTAGTCCAACTTTGAGAGCAAGGATAGATACGTAATTTCGAGCTAGGAAAAAAAAATGAGGGAATCATATTAGTGTAACAATCTGTTGACAATTGCACATGCAATATTTCTATATTAGTCCGTGTGCAAAGATGAAAGCTACTTAACAAGAAGCCGTACTGGACAGGAAAAACCTGTCTTTGATTTGTTGGCCAGGGTAGTTCAAGAGACTCCAAAAGTTACACAGGCTATGTCCACAACTCTAGATTGCCTCCGAGAAACCGAAGTTAAGGGACTGGAGAGATGGCTCAGTGGTTAAGAGCACCGACTGCTCTTGCAGAGGACCTGAGTTCCATTCCCAGGACCCACATGGCAGCTAAGAACCGTCTTTAAGCCGGGTGTGGTGGTGCACGCCTTTCTTCCAGAGACTAGATTTGGAGCAATGGAGCTGGAAAGTACCTGGAAGCAACTTCCCCTAAAGGATAGCTCTCAAACTTTGGAGAACACTATACAAGCAGCTAAGGTATAACATCAATCAATGGCCCAACACCAGCCTTAAACCATTTATCCACATCAATGATCAACACTGCATATGACTGACATCCATCTAGTAGTGGCACTTTTTTTTTTTTTTTTTTTTTGAGACAGGCTCTCCCTGTAGCCCCAACTGTCCTGGAACTCACTTGTAAATCAGGCTGGCCTTGAACTCACAGAGATCTGCCTGCCTCTGCCTCCCAAGTGCTGGGATTAAAGGCGTGTGCCACCACGCCTGGCAGTAGTGGCACTTTTTTCTTCCAATCAATGGCTAACTAATTTGACTTAAAGCCCAGTCAGTGGGAAGAAACTCATGTGCGCTACTGTAAATATAGCCAGATACACACAACTTGGAGAGGTCATAGATCTTAGATATATTCCCTAAACTAGCACACCCCTAGAGTAATCTAACATCTTACTAATTGCAAAGTAATTATCCTTATATTTACTAGCAACTATCCCAGACATGACTCAAAAAAGAAGCTTTTTTTGCACCAGAGGAAGAATAATACAGATTCTCACAACTGAACATACAGAGAGACATGGTCTGTGAATTCTTCATGCATAAGTGACACATCTACGATGTAACCTTTACATATAAGTCTCACATAACGTAGAACAAAGAGCCAAGAGGGCATAAATTAATGTCCTAACTCTACTTTAGGAGAGCTCCTCCATGCAACAGGAGGCCAGGAACTCAAAAGGGCATGAATGGCCAAACCATGGAGATGAGTCTATTCATTGCAGGTCCATGTGCAGGTTGCCTTTATTCAGGTTCACTCACCCAGGGCTCAGGGACCATTGCGGAAGAGGGGTTGGAAAGATTGTAAGAGCCAAAGAGGTGTTGCAAGATGATATTGGAATGAATCCTACAAGCTCCTGGAACCCCGTTCATATGAACCTACAGCACTGGTGTCACCATGCACAAGACCTATGCAAACTCGTCCAGACAAAAACCCAACAAGGAACTGCAGAAAAGAGTACCAGAACCCAATCTTAGCTGAAGAAATATTGGCAGCTGATTACTGTTGGGTGAGGAAGAACTGGCCTTCTTTAAGAGAGGGATTCCAGATAGGCTGAACATGAACTGGCACTGAGAAATGGCCAAAAAAAAAAGTAATTTGGCACAATAGACCCTAACACAACACCGGAAGAAACCCTAGTAAATACAGCAACTCATGAAGATTTAACAACACACTCCTGAACAGCGAATAGGTTAAGGGGAGAAATTCAGAAAGAAATAAAAATATTCCTGGAATTAAACAAAAATGACAATGCAATACAACAAAACCTCTGGGACACTTTAAAAGGGGTCCTAAGAGGGAAATTTATAGCTCTGAGTGCCTACATTAATAAAACAGAAAGAGTATAAATAAATGACTTAATGTTGCAACTCAAAACACTTGAAAGACAGCAAAAGATGAGTCCCAAAACCAATAGACAGTAAGAAATAACAAAAATGAGAGCATAGATTAATGAAATCGAAAAAATAAAACAACACAAAGAATCAATGAGTCTAAAAGCTGATTCTTCAAAAGGATAAACAAGATAGACAGACCCTTAGCTTAGCTAACCAAAAGAAGGAAATAACAACTCCAGATAAACAAAATTAGAGATGGAAGATGAAACATTACAACAGATAATAAAAAGATCTAGTACATTATGTGAGAATATTTTACAAATCTATACTCTACTAAATTAATATAAATGGATAAATATCTGAAATCATGGCACTCACCAAAGCATAACCAAGAAGAGATCAATGTTTAGACAGACCCATAACATAGGAGGAAATTTAAATGGTAATACAAAATCCACAAATTAAAAAAAAAATAAAACAGGCCCAGATAGATTTGTATCAGATTTCTATCAGACATTTAAAGAGGACCTAGAACCGATATTACTTAAGTTATTCAAAATGATAGAAGCAGAGAGAAATCTCCCAAATTACTTCTGTAATTCCAGTATCACTTTAATACCAAAACCAGGCAAAGATACAACTAAAAAAAAGAATAACATAGACCCATATCTTTAATGATTTCTCAACAAAATTCTTGCAAATGCATAAAGGTACATATCAGAAAGGTTATCCACCTTGATCAAAGTACTCAATAAATGTTAATTTTGGTGGTGTTGTAACTATTCTTATTAAAATATCCTTTTGCTTATATTATTTCACTTGAGATTGATATTTAAAAGTGAAGGAAATGAAATCTGTACTTTGAGTTTTTAGGTTAGGAATTGAAATATCTTCAAGAGAGGAGAAAATTATAAATGAACATATGTGTTATTAGCAGCAAAGCGATAGTAGATTCCCAACCAATGGAGCATTGATGAACTGATCCTCTAGAAGCTCCTCTCAACCCATCAAGGCAGATACTGGTAAATAAAAGCTGCTCTGAGGATCCCTGTGGCTGTTTTCATCAATTGCATTAAGATTACTAATATTCATAGTTAACCAAACTAGATTTACAATTACTAAGGAAATATTACTTTTGGTGTTTCACTGGGTGGGTTTCCAGACCATTTCATCTGAAAAGGGAAGACCTACCCTGAATGAAGGAGGCATCATCCTATTGGCTATATCCTAGATTGAATAAAAGGGGAAAAGGGAGAAATTCAGATATATACCAGCATTCTTCTGTTGCTTCCTGGGTGAATGCACCAGGCACCTCATTTTCCCACTACTGTGCTTTCCTTGCCATGATGAACTGAAATATCAAACTTTGCACCAATATTCATCTCTTTTCCTTAAGTTGATTTTGGCCAGTATTTGGTCATATAACCAAGAGAAATAATGAATATGGTAGGCTTCTCCCTAAACATATACTTTTTCCATCCTCTTTTTTTCAAATATATTTTTATTGTTATTAAACTGTTTCATACATCACACATCATTTCTCAATCCAATTTAGAGTCATTTCCCTTTCCATGCCCCCCACCCCAACTGAGTTCATGCACTCTGCCATACATGTCTTGCATCTTTTTCTGATGTTTCAAAACATCTGGAGTGCTAGATATGGTCAGTTTCTGCTAAGAGGAAAGGAGAAATGTAGCGTGGATAGATGTGAATATAGACAACGTTTGAGGCAGAGTAATAAATGTAGGCATGCAGCTTCCTACACATTAAAGAACAAAGGCATGTATGGAGACATAGACTTTGATGTGCTCAGCTTCCATTTTCATATGTTTACTTGGACTCTTTGCCCATCTAGAATCACGTGCCTGTTTTATTGCCAGCTATAGGTCTCAAGTGCTTGTTACACGTTTCAGGCAGAGTTATTAACTTCTAATAGGTGGTGTTTTGTACTTGTTATGTGAGTACTAAAGAAGCTTGGACAATTTGTGTACATTATGCAAAATAATCAAAAGGGATGGTAGCTATGCAAGTATATTTTCAGGGCAATATATATGAATTCCAGGTGTAGTGGCAGATGTCTGTAATCTCAGCTTTCAGAATGCTGAGGCAGGAGGATCACTCTATCAAACTGGCCTTGCATACAAAGTGAGGCCCTGTTTAACAAACCGATTTTCATTTCTGTTTTCAATTTTTTTCCTATTCAGATATCTCAGTGCCTAGTCTGTGTTCAGCATTTGTATTTTAAAAAATAAGCTGCACATGAAAAATTAAATATACTTAGCATGTTTAATCATTTATTTTCATTTTATGCATATATGTTCATGTATGCCCACTATACACTGACCTCTTTCTCATATTTCACTTGGTAAATAAAAATTAATTAAATTATTTTGGAGATACTGGAAATTCAAAACCAAAATATTTATGATTGTCATTATATCAAAGGGTATATGGAATGTGAAGCTATATTTCAAAACCAGTAATTAAAGCTCAAGTTGAATTGTTCTGAGGAAAACATAACATTTTTGAATAATGAATCAAAAAGTAAGTCCTTGTGATTTTATAAAAACTTAAGTATTTAGGGGATAGAGAGATAGCGTAGCAGTTAAGAGCTCTGACTTCTCTTGCAGAGGACCCAGGTTCGATCCCCAGCACCCACATGGTGGCTGAGAACCGTCTTTAACTCCAGTTCCAGGGGAATCCAACACCCTCTTCTGACCTCCGCAGCATTGCACGACACAGGTGCACAAACATACATGCAGACAGTACATTCATACACATAAAAATAAATAAATTAAATTTAAATAATTAAAAAAAACATATTTAGCATCAACATCTGTAAAGAAGATGAAATTCTTAGAACATATTAAACATTCAATGTGATTTATGAATAGGAATCATGAGTTTAAAGATTATTAAATATAGTTGGTAATGGTGGCACACATATTTAATCCTGGCACTTAGGAGGCAGAGGCAGGTAGTTCTCTGGGTCAGCTTGATCAACATAGCAAGTTCCTAGGTATCTGAGGCTATAGGGAGAATCTGTCTCAAACCCCAACACCAAAACAAAACAAAAAATACAAAAATAAACAAACAAAAAATAGCCATAGCTAATAATCCGATTTGAAGCACCCAGTAACAGTTTCTTAGAAATATCATAGTTTTCATTTGTACCCAGAGCTGTGATTCCCTCCTGCCAGCTGGAGCTATGAAACCTAAGCTAAGGATCCCTTCTGTGAACCCCTGGAATGAATTTCCCACCTTCCCTAACACCCAGCTTTCAGGCTCACCACACACATTGTCCTGAGTATCCAGGCCTTGATGTTGGACCTTACTCATTACCAGGCAGCAAGAGGTTGTCCATTATTTTTCTATTGCTCTTCCACAGCTGTAGTAGGTTATTCATTTCCTGTGTGCTAATTGAACTTCTAAAGATAAAAATTACAGTCTCAAGTG
This sequence comes from Rhizomys pruinosus, assembly GCA_009823505.1. Taxonomy (NCBI): domain Eukaryota; kingdom Metazoa; phylum Chordata; class Mammalia; order Rodentia; family Spalacidae; genus Rhizomys; species Rhizomys pruinosus. The sequence continues at coordinate 748,519 of VZQC01007794.1, read as the reverse complement.
AAAAAAAGAAATAGAAAGTACTATAATAAACTGATACAATCTTCAATATAATAATATATAATTATATTATAATAAAAATTTTAAATTCTGTACATGTAACATAATAATTGAATATTGTTTACCGACAAAACCCTACTACCAAGTTTCACTGTTCCTGTAACGTGAGTTTACCATTCACTTCCTTTCCAAATTTTCCAGACTGTGCAAAGTCTTTAAATGTAATCATGTTATTGAATAAAGCAAGAGTGCTAATAAAATATTTTTTTAAATTAATTTTTATTGATGCTTTGTGCATTTCATACATTTTTTCCAATTCAGTTCAGGCTTATTTCCCTTTCCCTCCCCCCCACCCCCACCCCATCCCAGATCATGCATTCTGCCATAACTGTCCTGCATCTTTCTCTCAGTTTTTTTTTTTCATTTTTAGCTTATAAGTGATAATCCATGATTACAAACATCCTTCATGAAAAACCTATATCTGCAGGCTGTTGTGCCAAAACCCCCATAGCCCCACCCATCCAGTGGGGGGTGACAGGTTGTTTGTTCAATCCAAGTTGATCAAATGAGTGTCCAGACTACATTGCTGTAGTGTCACCATTACCCCAATCGCAGCCCTACATTCTACCATGCCCCATCTCCCGCAGATTGTTCCCTTAGGGCTTAGACACAGGTGGCACTAGGGGCCAGGTGGATGAGCGGTTTATAAAACAGTCCACTCTCTCTGGAGCTGTTGACTTGGACTCTGTTCAATTCTGGCTGTTTCCTTTCATGGGCGACAGTTTGTCCAGGAATAAACCTTTCGACTCCTACTAATGAAGCCAATGCAACTAGATATATAGGTATTTAAGCAGCATACTAGTATGGTAGGTTACTTTTAGACCTAGGTACCATGTTTGGAATATTAATTTCATTGAATTACAATTTTCCCCCCCTGTTAAATAGGACAGGTTCTTACTGTGGCTCACAACATCTAACCGTAGAGGATGTAAGCTTGTGGCATCAGCCATGGGTTATTTCTCCAAGGGGAGAGCCAATAGCCAATTAGATTTGGGATATACAGGCACATGGCTGCCTCTGCTGCACAGTATTTCCAGGCAGGTGAGGTGTAGCTGGTGCTGACGGTGGAGTCTTGCTTGACTCAGGGAGACCCATATTTGCTTTATTGGTTTAGTGGCCTTTGGTAACACTCTCTGGCATTCCAGAGGCCATCTGTACACTTGCATGTGTGGTCTCAATACATCCCTCCCATGTTAACGTCAGGTCTTCGGCAGCAGGGTCTTATTGCCTCTCCTCCTGTAGGTATCCCAACTTAGAGGCAAGGAGCCCTTACCTTTTGTGGGGCCTTGGATCCCCTGGCCAACATCCACCTGGTAGAACAATCCATTGCTGATGTCAGAGCTCCTGTATTAATATATTTTGCCTGAGTGCATAGCCCTAGGACTTTAGTATTATATTTGGTTCTGAACAGAGAGTAATCCCTTCCACAGTTCCCATGTCTAGTAGTCAATTAAAGAAAGCAGTTTCGGTAAAACTGCTAATAAAATATTTTAAGTGAAACAAAGAACAGTTATATTTTTGTTCATCAATTATAATTTTTTTCTGTGATCCAACTATTCACCAATCTCATATGTTCACCTCAGGGACCAATTTTGGTAATTCATATGTTATTGATAACTAAAGATTTTGCAATTAAAATAGAGCAACTTTTCAGCTTCAGTAGTATTTTATTAATGGAATAATAAAACTTTTTTCACTAAACAAAATAGGTTCTGATTTTTAAAACTTTGATAAAAATTTATTTGGAAAGTTTAAAATAAAATTATGTTTTTGTTTTTGTTTTTGTTTTTGGTCTTTTCGAGACAGGGTCTCTCTGTAGCCCCAGCTGTCCTGGAACTTGCTCTGTAGACCAGGCTGGCCTTGAACTCACAAAGATCTACCTGCCTCTGCCTCCCAAGTGCTAGGATTAAAGGCCTGGGTAAAATAATGTACTTTTAAGAAGCAGAGAGAATTTGCTTTAAGTATAAATTTGTGGTGTGTCCATGAAATTATCCCCCAAATATAGATGGAATACCATGTTTTAAATGCATGTTCTCATAGAGGTTCCTTATCTTACAGATCAGCACAGTGAAAATGTTACGGCTTCGCCTCAATAGCATTCTTTTCAAGCTCACCTTTGAAGAACATGTAAACAACATCAAACCAAGAATCATAGCAGTAACTCTTGCTTGTGAAGAACTGAGGAAAAGTGAAAGCTTTAACAAACTTTTAGAGCTAATTCTTTTGGTTGGAAACTACATGAACTCTGGTTCAAGAAATGCCCAATCTTTGGGTTTTAAGATCAACTTCCTTTGTAAGGTAAGATGACATTTTTATAAGTGTCAATTTATAATAGTAATCTTCTGGTCTGTGAGCTGGTTTAATCTAAACAGAAATAATACATCACCCACAGAATCATATGCATTAAAAGTGGATTTGATGGTATGTAAAGTATAACTCAATTGAATGAAATATATTTTAATCTTTTTTGCAATGAAATGCAGAAGACAATGAATTCTTTTGCAGTGTACTGCTTACCTCTTTCTGATTAAATCTTACTGGAGATTGTAGACCATATAAAATTTGTCTTCATAAAATAGATAAAACTTTGTATTTCTTTCTCTTTTATTTATTTTATGTCCCTCCAAAAAGTATTTCAGGAGCTAAATTGTATGAGGAAAAGAGACTGAAATATTTCTTTGAATATGCTTTTCTTATTCTACTCTATGAAAATAATACTCTTTACGGTGTGGGGAGTGTCATGCCACTAAGCTCCAACTGATTATCAAATACATTGCCTAGAAACTCAAAATAATAAGAATCTTACTGTTTTATTGGACAATTTACAAACATTATGTTTCAGAATTAATGATTATGGTAAATGTAGAAAGAAACAGAGGAGTCGCAAAGTGATTTTATATGGCGACTTATAATATTGGTCAAATCCCCTTATTTAAGCATAAAATCTGTCTTTTACTGAAAGAAAACTAAATAGATTCTGAGTGAGGACATTTAAGGAAGTTGGAGATAAAATAAATAAGAAAATAAATAATCTTTCTTTGAAATGTCTTCATACTTTCCCTAATTATTTTTTCTCATACCTGAAAGCAATGCAGAATTTTAATTATTTTTAAAAGTATATTATAACAAGAATTCCAAATCTAGGACTGAACTTATACTTCTGTAGTATTCATACTTTAAAATGTACAAGTTTAAAAAAAAAGCCAGGTGTGGTGGCACACACCTTTAGTCCCAGCACTCGGGATTCAGAGGCAGGCAGATCTCTGTGAGTTCAAGGCCAGCCTGGTCTATAGAGTGAGCTCCAGGCCAGCTGGAACTAAAGGGAGACCTGTTTCAAAAAGTCCAAAAAATGTACAAGTTCTATATTAATGAATTAACATTTTACTATGTATAAAAATCATTCTATTGTGTTAATTGTACCACATATAAATACAGGAAACAACATATATAGATAATATTTGTAACGGGATTTTAACTATCTCTTTACCCTGATATTTCATTGAGATACTTTGAAAAAATTAAAACAACAAAAACATCAACTAGATCATTTGCAAATACATGATGTTGTCAAAAAATAGTTGGTTTTTTCCCCTCTCTTTTGCCTAAACATTTTATAGGTGTTTGAGCATTGACCAAGAGACATAGATTTATGGCTGAACTTTTTTTATTTTAATGGATCTCAAAATTCTTGAACTGATTTTTTGTCAAGTTGATTCCATTAAAAAGTACTCAGTTATAAAACTAATAAATTAAAGCTACCACACACAAAATATGGACCACAAAACATTCCCTTTTCCTTATAAAGAAATTATGATAAATTATCACTAATTAGCTTTTTACTATTAAATTTAAATGGCTCATTGAGACAAACAGTTCTTAGACTATTGGTCTACCACTGATTAGTTTTAATCCCTCTTCCTGTGATGATGGGGGACATATTACATGCCAAGATGAATAAGGCAGAACTTACCATTCATTAGAATAAATCACAGTTAAATTTATATGCTAAAACTATTATAGTATTAATCATTGGAAAATGTGCTGTGTATACCATCCTAACAAAATCATCCCTTAATAAGATGCTACTGGGTTAGAGTATGTTCTATGTGTATAATGTGTGAATCTATAATATATTTCATTGATAAGTATTAAAATATACATTAAGAAAACATAGTAAATTTATGTTAACAATTAATTTCACATTATTCCATATGGAAATATTTTAAAGAAATTTATTTTAATTTGAAGAAAAATGTCCTTTATAAAGTAGCTGAATTTCACCCTATTCAAATTAAGTAGATTAACTGATTATCTTAAAGCAAGAATGAGTTACACATTTATGCACAGAAAAAAAGAGTATATTAATCTCCAGAAGGATTTTATACTTATGTCTTATATTTTGGAGAGTGCTTTCTTCCTGTCATCTACCTGTCAAATAAAAGTTTTTCCATATAATGCTGATCTGACATCTATCACTAGAGGTATGCTCAAAGGATTCAGCACAAAGAATTTTGCCAACTTCAAGTAAAATAAAAAATGGTCTTGTGGGAAATACTATCATGTAGTAATAGGTGTTCTAAAAGACAAAGAAATGAAGGATTTATAATATCCCCCACACACTTTTCAGTTGGATTTTTATCTTCTGGGAAATACTTATGGAGAAATACATGTCATTAATAAAGAGAAATATCATACACATGCATGATATTCCCATAATGCATAGCAATAAAAGGATGTTCCTGGAATACAAAGGATTCTGAGTAGTTGTAAATGTCTAAAATGACAGAAATTTACTGAAGTGCATAGAAATAGTTAGCTTAGGTCTGTAATCTGTTCCAACTGGAATTAACTACTAGTGATGTTTGATTAGCTAGAATTGCTGTTATATTTCACATATAAAAGAATGCTTGGATGATTTTTCTTACAGATTTTTTTCCTTAACAATTTGCAAAGGGAATTCCTCATGTAGAATACTTAGTATACTTCAAAAATGACAACTTTTCTTCACCTAAATTTTTCTAATCATAATTCCCTTTATGATTTTAAAAGTATAATCTACAGCTTTTCACAAGAACCTATAAAAGAAATTAAAATGTTCACCTACTGGAAAAGGTAGCATGATGTAAGTAGTTAAAACTTATCCAATGTATTTTATAGTATATAATATAAAATTTAGGTAGTCATAATTGACTACTTTTATACTTTGGAAGAAAAGGAACTTAGATGTGTTAAGCAAAATGCCAAATAACACTAAAGGATATCATGAGCACAAGTACTACTGTCACTACAAAATGCTTTGTTAATTTCAGTCATGAATTATCACTTGTGAGTTCTAAATAGTGTGCTGAAGTGTAATAAAAATCATTTCAATGAAAATGAGTTTCCACTGCTAGATTGACCTGAACTTCTCTGTTATTAAATTTTTTAACCAGTTGTAATGCTGCACTTCAGAAATATTTGTTAATTTGGTTTTCAGTGCATGATGGCCTGTTTAATCTGCATAACACAAAATATTTTAAAATATCAAGCACTCCTATACACTGCAGAAGACGGAGCTAAAAGATTGTAAGAGCCAAGGAGGTGATACATGGCCATATGAAAACAGAATCCTACAAGCTCCTGGGACCCTTCTTACATGAACCTACAACAATACACCAATCTTTGTGGGTATATCAGATAAGGAGTTTTACTAGCTTACAGCAGAAAATGACTGCCTTATTCAAGAGAAATTTGTAATTTATTGGAAGGATCTATGACAGCTCAACCAGCAACTGGAGAAAAATTAAAGAAGTTGGTCTTTAATGGGGCAGCCACTATGTCATCTTAGAAAACTCAGGTAGCATGAACTGAAAATATTTTAAGGACATTCTTTTGGGATATATTGTCTTCAAACATTTTTTATTTCTTTTTTGCGTCTTTTTGCTATATTTGATTCTGACTCTCAGTGTGGATTTTAGAACTACACCTTGCTTAAGGAACATCTCAGAACTTTGATCATTCGTCTTGTCCAGACTACATTTAATGGCAACTTGTTTGTTATCTACTAAAAGATCATCGTTACTAAAAATAGCCAGGTCAAGGTTAAGGGAAGAAGAAGAGGTAGAATAAAGTCACAAACAAAACCATCATAGAAGGCATTTTATACACACCAAGATCTTTAAAATAGTGCATAAAATACACTAAAGCTTCAAGAAGCTTATGGTATAGAGTAATAGCCAAGAAATAGTATATCATTACATTGTGAGACATTTTACTGTGAGACATCACAAGGTATACTTGCAATGGCTTAAAAACTTACTGGCTATTTAGAGTAGCTATTAAGATGATGAAATTGTTGGTATTAATTGGCACTAGAAAACTGAAAAATAAGTACCCGGAAAGACAAATTGGATTTGGGGGTGTATGAAGATTAGAGTTTCTATCTGACAGGAAGGGAGAACACTACAGGCTCAGAACCTACGTTTTAGTTGTCACATTTGTAGTTACCAGTCAAATACTCATGGCTAAGAAGGATCTCTGAACTTTAGTTTCTTTATAGGAAATACTGAAATATCCCGACCTCACAGAGCTACAGATAACTCACAGAGGCAACTTAAATGCCCACGGAGATAATCAGATAACACATGGAAGCACAGAATTTGCAGGCCGTACCTCAAGCCAGACAAAGTCTTATTCTTACAAGTTATAATATTTTTCATGTTTTATTTCATTTTTGTGTATTTCATACATAACATCTCAATCAGTCTTAGTCATCTTTATACCCCCTTCTCCACTGGCACCTTCCACAGAGCCCCCACTGGAATGCATACATTCTTCCATTTGTGATTATGCCTATTGTCCCAAATTAGTGTCCCCAGCCATTCCTCAGTGCAAGTTCATCCACTGAGCTCTAGTAGCCTATCCAGAGTCCTTGGATTTAAGACCAGCTCCTCCTCACCCAATAGTAATCAGCTGCCAATATTTCTTCAACTAAGATTGGGGTTTGCTGCTGATTTTCTCAGTTCCCAGCTCTGATTTTGTCTGGCTGTGTTTCCATGGGTCTTGTGCCTGCTGGTGATACCATTGTTGTAGGTTCATATAAGCAGGGTCCCAGGAGCTTGTAGTATTCTGTTTCATATGGTCATGCATCACCTCCCTGGCTGTGACAATCTTTCAGCTCCCTCTTCTGCAGTGTTCCCTGAGCTCTGGGTGAGTGAATCTTAATATTTGATACATGTCCGTTGACCCACACTCTGAACAATCCTAGTTTCCATCCATCGTGTGGATATTTAAGATTTTTTGGGTTCCTATCCCTCTGTTGTATGACAGAGCTTCCTTAATGAGAGTTAAGAGATTCATTAGTGATCCCTTGGCCCCTTGTTCTATGCTGTGTGAACCTGAGGTATAGTGATTGGGTGGTAGATGTGTCACTTAGGCTTGGGCAATTCACAGGCAATGTCTTTCTGTGACCAGTTTTGTTATTCTGTAATAGTCTTCATCTGGTACAAAAGAAGCTAGTTTGATGAGAGGTTTCTGGGATATTTGTCTGTAAATTTAAAGGTGCATATTTTGCACATAGTAAGAAGTTACATTAGTCTAGGCATGTGATAGCCTTGCAGATTTCTCTCAGATCTATGATTTCTCTATCCATGTGTTTTTGGCTGTTTACAGTACCACCTATGAGTTTCCTCTTATTGAGTGGACTTTAAATCCAATTAATTAGCCATTGATTGCATCAAAGATATAAGTGCCACTACTGTACCAATGTATCCTGTGCCAGACACTGATGCAGATATAAATAGTCAGCTTCCTTATTTAAGTGAGAAAATTTTGTCTCTCACATTTATGATTCATATTTTTACTGAAAAAAGCAATGACTTTATAGTTACACTATTTTTTATGTTTTTTAAAATTAATTAATGAATTTTTCATCCTCTTGAATAGTGGAAATTAACCAACTGTGTTGTTTAAGTGTTCATCTATTTGGTTAGTTAAATGTCAGTAAATTAACACAATTTAAAATAAATATATTAATGATATATCAGATGCAAACTACCTTTATATAAGTGCTTATATAATCATTAATATAATCATTAATTTTAAACCAAACATTTACTGGAAAATAGTCACTATTGGTTACACTGAATTAAAACTTCATAAAGAACTATAAATTTGGTCAACTGGCCATGTATTTGTTTGCCTTTGTTCTTATAATTTAGAAAGTACTGTCATTGTGTGAAGAAGAATAAATGCTATTAACTCCACTTTACAGATTCCAAAATTACAACTAAGCGTGTTTATAGATCTTATTTCCTAAAATTGTATACTTATTAAGTGTGTAGCCTAGAATTTAAATCACATTTTGAATCTACCTTTTTAAATTTAAATTCAGCTTTGATTCAACATAGGCAATTAATGGAAATTATCTACTTTGAAGTATTCAGGTAGTAGAACCTCCACATTTGAAACAAAGTAACGCCCAATAATCTGAATTATTTTTACTTGATGATGTATAGGGACTCAGTACATATCAATTTCATATAGAAAGTGTGGGCCATGAGTTAATCAGTCTATTTAAATGTTTTAAAATGATGATCTGCTCTGCAGAGTGATAGGTATGAATGAATATTCAGTGAAAATGGCAGAGTAAAAAGTCCAACTACTGTGAATGAAACAGGCATTTCCATGGATTATAGTATTTTTAGCATTTGCATTCAGTCTTTTTGCCTCACTGAAATGTAATTTCATTTTCCTCGCAGTATTTATCATTATTTGAATTTGAGGTTAGTTTTTTTTTTTTGCCAGTTTGCTGATATTGTAAATTGTAGGGCTAGAGAGATAGCCTAGCAGTTAAGAGCACCGACTGCTCTTGTAGAAGACCTGGGTTCGATCCCCAGCACCCATATGGCAGCTAAGAACCATCTGTAACTCCAATTCCAGGAGAACTCCAGTTCCAGGGGAATCCGAGACCCTCTTCTGACCTCCGCAGCATTGCATGACACAGGTGCACAGACCTACATGCAGACAGTACATTCATACACATACAAAAATAAATAAATAAAATTAAAAAAAATTGTGTAAGGTTATAGCTGATCTTGAAGAATAAAATCTATGAAAAGAAGGGTGTGATTCTAGACCATGTATGGAACGAGATGAAATGTTGGCTTGTTTGAATAGCTTTCTTATCCCTGTCATTCTTTATACTCTCCCTGAGCAGATCTTTCCAGCAAAGAGTTTTCATTTGGTGGTTCATTCAAATTTTCTGGTTGGTAAACAGTGATATATTTGATGGTACAGCAAAATGGAAGGGAATTCATTCATTGCTAATCACATTTTAAAATGTCAGCATATAATGGCACATGGTACAGTGTGTTCATAATTCATGATTAGTGGACACAAACATTTCAATTTAAGGGTTTGTCGAGACTTCAATATATTAGCTTGAAGTAAGAACACTTGCCAATTTAGACATCAGAAAAAAACTAAACACTATAGAAGGGCACAAGTACAGGATATATAAATACACCACAACTCTAGTTTCCTTTGCTCATCTTATGTGGCATTTGACCTTTATTTGCATCCATTGTTTTTAATTGCATTGGCCTTACTGGGCTGTTATCCTCGAGAAACACTGAATGCTTTCTTGAGCACAAGGTGAATATTTCACTGTTGTCTTACTATGTGTGGTGACATTCTCTGCCCAGTAAATTGTGTCCTGGGCTGAGTTCCCTACAGTTCTTCATGTAAATGTTGCCATCATTATTTGAAACTATAAAGAAGGAAACATTACATTAGTTGCTTTTCTGTTCTTGTGATAAAACACCATGACCAAGGAAATTTATAATAGGAAGTTTTTGTTTGGCTTAAAGTTTCAAAGGGGTAAGATACCATCATTTTGGAACTGGCATGGTGGCAGAAAGCCAAGTGATCATGTTCAAGCAGGCACAGGGAGCATAGTGAATGGAAATCTGGCAAAGCTTAAGAACTCTCAAAGCCTCCTCCCATCAACCATGTCATGTGCTTTTTGCACCAAGACCACACAGCCTAAAGCATTGTAAAACAGCGCCACCAAATTGGGTTAAAATTTCCAATTATGTGAAACCTATGGGAGACACTCTCATTCAAACTACCATAATTACTTTAGTCAATAAATCTACAAGTTTTTTTTATTAATAGAAATTTAAATTCAGCTTTTAAATGAAATCATTTTTATTATGGCTTTTTATTTCCCATATGTTTCCCTAAAATGCATGCTCTTGAATTGTGCACATGGACTTGTGCACATTGGCAAATGGTAATGTAATAGCAAAATATTGCTTTACTCATCTCATTTCTCCAGTAATGAAGACACTTGAATACTATCTCCAAAACCCAATGCAAGTTTCACCTCTAATTCCCTTCATACAGGTAATTCTAAATGGGAAAAAAAAAGCTACTGCTGAATTTTTGCTTAAAAGATGCAAGCCTATGAAAGTTGAAAATAGGTCATCATGACATTTTGAGTTTTTATATTTGTTTTTGTTTCTTTTTATTTTTGAATACATACTATATACTTTGACAATTGTTTTTCAGTTAAAATATCTTTTTTTCATTTTTGAGCTATATAAAGTAAACACTTTCCTTATTTATTCTAATGCTGCTATACAAAATGACTCCTTAAGTAGAAAGAAAACTTGAAGTTTGTCTCTGATTTTATGAGTTATTTCTAAGATGATGATTTCAATTTGTTGAAATGTTACACATTTTCTAGATTTTGGGCAATCTGGTGAGTTACAGCATTTTCTTACTCTCATTTAGTCTGGTGCAGGCCTATATAATCCTAGTGACTTGGAAAGCTTGAGCTACAGGATGAGTTCAAGCCAGCCTGGACAATTTAGGGAGAATTTGCCAGAGAAATTAAAAAAAAAAGAATTGGAGCTGAGTATGATAGTGCATACTGTAATAATACATGGGAGGCTGAGGCAGAAGTATTACCTATGATTTTATAACAGCCTAGGCCAATGAGTTCTAACCTGAGCTATGGAGTGTGACCCAGTCTCATAAATGAGAGGGATGGGGGACAATACATGCTAATACAATCTGGGGATATGCTTCAGTGGTAGAATGCTTGCCTAGAGTGGGTGTTAGTCTTTGAATTCAGTCCCCAGTACCACAAAAGACAAATTTTCTTTTTGAAACAGTAATATATATATATATATATATATATATATATATCAGTATTATTTGCATATGAAATAACACTATGATAGAATGGCTTAAATAATTTTAAACAGAAAGAAAAAAGGGAGAATTTTCAGTTTACAAAACCTTTACCCCCAGAACATTTTTTTTAGTCTCATTTCTGAATGGGTCAGTGCAAAAAATATGCTCAGTAACTAGTTATGAGAGTAATTTTCTTATAGGCCAATCATAGCAGGAGGAAAATAACATGATCATGTTAGGCAGAAGAACTGAAAGTTTGTTTATGTAATTCTTCAAATTGCTATAGTTAGGAAGGAGGACGCCTCTCAGAATATCTTTCTTAAAGACTTGATTTTTCATTAAAAGGAAGAAAAAAATTAACTCATTTCTTTATTCTACTTCCATTTTAAAAAATACTTCTCATGAGCTTATTTGAAAATTGTTCTCTAAATTGCAATATTCACTAATTTATAATAATTGGTGCAAATCAATCAACTAATACTTTAAATATAACAGTTGTTTGTTTTCTCTGAATTTGATTACATCTTTTTAGGTTATAACATTAACAACACTCTTACTTAAGTTATGTGAAAAATTTATTCATTTCCCTCCCACCAAATTTTCAGTTTATTAAATTCTCTAGAGGGTAGTACTTTATAAATGCAATTTATCTAATGCAGATTTGATTGGTTTTCCTCATCAATGCTGGAAGTTTTTAAAACTCTATTTTTTCAACATGTTTCTCTGATAAGTAAGTTTTAAGAAAATCTGTCCTGTCCCCTTTTCAGACATCCATTTTACTGTGGAGATTAATATTATGAAAACGTGCTACTAGCACTAATTTTGATGTATATTTTATAGTTATATCTGCCTCTTAGATGTCTAGATACCTTGATTTAAGTGTGTGTTACAGTTGTTTCAATAAGAAAATGTAGTAACTGAACTTCCATTTATAAATATATGATCTTATGATATGGAAGAGTTTCAAATTTTTGAAAGTTCCCTTTGAGAATAAGGACTAAGCAAAAATTATTAAGAGCCACAATATTCCAGAAATGATAGTTGTCAACATGGTATGGAGTAGCAAAGGTAGAAAGAGAGAGGGATTAAGATTAAGACAAAGAGAATAAAAGAGTGGAAAAACTAAGGAGTGATCTTCAGAAGTCAATTGATCAGAGAAAAACAGATTTTACTTATATGATTCTTGTATATAAATCGCTTAACATGTAAAGAACATTGGAAATGTAAAGTAGAAATTTCCAAGTAGGTTCCTTAACCTTTACTAGGAATAGGTGCTAAAACTTATCACTGTATGTTTGCATGTAGAACTGTAGGAAATGGGACATCTTATTTCCTGTGAAAGACGTGTACAACTTCATTTTGAGTTGTTAAATACAACTGCATTTCAAGGAAGTGAAAAAAATGACTGAATCTATCTTTTCTTTCATTTAAAAAAGTATCCTTAGTTACTATGTCAAACAATAACAATGAAATTAATATGGTGTCATATCTACACTAGTTGAAATAATTGTGACTAAGCAATAATAGGAACTGTTAATTTCTCTGTTGAATAGTAGAGCTAGCTGAGATGAAAATTTCCCTTGATTTCAAAGTTGGGTAGAGTCTTCTTGATGATTTCCTCATGTAGTCAAAGTGGCAAAAATATTTTCAGCACCAGAACACAAAAAATTTGATGATTTATGCAACTAGCTGTAGATCTTACTTGGTTCACCACAAAAACTGTTTCCATAGAGGATTTAAATGAACCCAGCTGGCTTAGTATTCTGTGAATTGCTGTAGTCATTTTCTGAGTTTAATTTTATGACTGATTTTGTAATTCTCACAGTGGGGGAAATCGACAACATGAACAGCATTTAGTGAATATAATTAGTAAGTTTGAAAACAAATGCCTTTTTATTCCATAAAAGCTCTGTTCAAAGGGGATTTACACTCTGTATGAAACTGTTGTTCAAACACATGGCTACTATGACTGAATGTGACCAGTCATGTTACAAGCTGGTTTTACAGTCTAATAAAGCCTTCTTAATGAAGGCATTTTGCAACTTTAACAATGATAGCCAATGACTTTTGAAGTAAGTTTATAAAGTATCAAGTAATACTTACATAAAGCTCTGTGACAACTTTAGATACATTAAGAATTATGTGTGTTCATTAAAATAATTTTGTGGTAATTGTACCCAGGTACCACACATACTGAGCCTTTACAATTGTCTATGGAACTCTGTTAGAATTCTTGTAGGAATAATGGAAAAGAAAGTATATTCCCAATATTGTTATTATTTATAAGCTACTTGGTACATATAGACCCTTGTAAAGTTAGAGCCAGAGATAGGGAGAAATGAGAAAAGGTGTAATTGTAGCTACATACATGAAAAATAAAGTATGTTGCTCACAAATACTGACTAACTAACTACAAGGCAATGAAATACTCTGCTGTAGCACTTCTGTGGAAAGAAAAGGAACAATACTAGCATCATTTGTAACATATATTTTGCTTTTCTCTTTTCTATTGTATTTTTCCTGTGCCCTGTCATGAGGAAAAAGGCAACGTGTTAATAATTTATGTTCATTTTCTTGTTATTTTCTTCAGTTACAATGTGTATTTTCAAAATGTACACTCTTTTCCTTGCTCCAGCAGGGAATATTTAAAATTGTTTCCCAAGTTATTATGTACTTTCCACATTCATTCACTTTTCTATCCATTGTAAACAGTGATGGGTTCATAATGATATGCTCATGTCATTTGACTGTATTTATTTCCCAATTCCTTTTTCTCTCACCCTCCTCCACTATTAATTGTTAGTATTCTTTTTTTGTCTTTTCCAGACAGGGTCTCCTTGTAGCCCCAGCTGTCCTGGAATTCACTCTGTAGACCAGGCTGGCCTTGAACTCACAAAGATCCGCCTGCCTCTGCCTCCCAAGTGCTAGGATTAAAGGTGTGCACCACCATGCCTGGCTTACTGTTAGTATTTTTTATAATGCTTTTATTGATGTTTTGTGTATTTCAGACATCATTTCTCAGTTCAGTTTAGACATATCCCCTTTCCCTTCCCTCCATCCCACCCCAGATCATGCATTCTGCCATAACTGTCCTGAATCTTTCTCTGTCATTTTTTTTATGTTTAGGAATTCACATTTTCCTCCTTTAATTTTAAATTACTCTAAAATATGAATACTTACTTTCCGCTCATATACAGTAATTACCGAGTCTGAAAGCACGTGGTGAATTGAATCTAGGGCCCATTAAGTGATTTACATTATAACAACATAGTTGCTTTCAGATAAACAGAAATACAGCAATAATGTTGTTCCACTTGTCTTTCTTCTGGGGATTTGGTGTTAGCATCCACAAATGAGGGAGACCATTCACCGCTTGTTTTTCTGGAACTGTGTTACTTCACTTAGCATAATCGCTTCGAGTTCCATCCATTTACCTGCAAAGTTCATGATGTCATCTTTCTTTACTGCTGAGTAGTACTCCATTGTGTAGATGTACGACATTTTTATCATCCACTCATCAGTTGAGGGGCATTTGTGTTGGTTCCAGCTCTTTACTATTGTGAAGAGAGCTGGAATAAACATGGATGTGCATGTATCTTTACAGTAGGATGAGTCTTGTGGGTATATACCCAGGAATGGTATGGCTGGGTCATGTGGTAGGCTCATTTTCATTCTTTTAAGTGTTCTCCACACTGCTTTCCATAATGGTTGTACAAGTTTACATTCCCACCAGCATTTGGTGTCTTTTGTGTTCTTGATCTTAGCCAGTAGTATTGGAATGAGATGATATCTGAGAGTGGTTTTAATTTGCATTTGCTTGATTATTAATGATGTTGAACACTTTTTAAGATATTTCTCAGCCATCTTTACTTCCTCACTAGTGAAGTCTCTGTTCAGCTCTTTACTCCATCTTTTCAGTAGGTCATTTGTTTTCTTCTTTTTTTTCTTTTTGAGTAGTCTATATATTCTTGATGGTAATGCTCTGTCAGATGAAACACTGGTGAAGATTTCACCCCACCCTGTGGGTTTTCTCTTCACTTCACTGATTGTTTCTTTCGTTGTACAGAAGCTTTTGAGTTTGATGAGGTCTCATTTGTTGACTGTTGACCTAATTTCCTGTGCAGCTGCTGTCTGATTTAGAAAGTCTTTTCCTATACCTATGTCTTGTAGGTTGTTACCAACTTTTTTCTTCTATCAGCTTCAGGGTTTCGGGTTTCACATTGAGATCATTGATTCACTTAGAGTTGATTTGTTTACCCGGTGAGAGGTAGGGGTTTAATTTTGTTCTACAAATGGTGATCCAGTTTTGCCAGCACCATTTGCTGAAGATGCTATCCTTCTTCCATTGAGGGTTTTTTTTTTTTTTTTAAATATGAGGTGGTCGAAATTGTATGAGCTCAAGTTTGGATCTTCAGTTTTGTTCCATTGGTCAATGGGTCTATTTTTGTGCCAGTACCAGGCTGTCTTTATGACGATGGCCCTATAATATAGCTTGAAGTCTGGTAGAGCAATCCCTCCTGTATTGCATTTTTCACTTGGAGTTGCTTTAGCTATTCTGGGTCTTTTGTTTTTCTATATGAATTTATATGAAGCTGATGAGGATTTTTACTGGGATTGCTTTGATTCTGTATATCAGTTTGGGTAAAATGGACATTTTTTCTATATTAATTTTTCTTTTTTTTAATTTTTTTTTATTTTATTTATTTCCGTATGTGTATGAATGTATTTTCTGCATGCAAGTCTGTGCACCCGTGACGTGCAATGCCGCGGAGGTCAGAAGAGGGTGTCGGACTCCCCTAGAATTGGAGTTCTCCTGGAATTGGAGTTTCAGACGGCTCTCGGCCGCAATGTGGGTGCTGGGGATCGAACCCGGGTCCTCTGCAAGAGCGGTCGGCGCTCTTAACCACTAGGCCATCGCTCCAGCCCCCTATATTAATTTTTCTAATCCATGTTACTACTCAATCTGTTGAGAAGGATACAAACAGACGGAATTCTCCCAAATTACTATGAAGCCAATATCACCTTAATACCCATACCAGGCAAATGTACAACCAAAAAAGAAAACTATAGACCCATCTCATTAATGAACATAGATGCAAAAATTCTCAACAAAATACTTGCAAATTGCATACAGACCCATATCAAAAAGATCTTCCATCATGACCAAGTTGGATTCATACCAGAGACGCAGGGATGGTTCAACATATATAAATCAATAAGTATCATAAAACACATAAATAGATTGAAAGTCAAAAACCACAGGATCATCTCAATTTATGCAGAAAAAGTCTTTGACAAGACCCAGCATCCCTTCATGTTTAAAGTCCTAGAGGGAATCAGATTGAAGAGAACATTCATCAACATGATCAAATCCATATATAGCAAATCCACTGCCAACATCATCCTAAATGGAGAAAAATTGGAACCATTTTCCTTAAAGGCGGGAACCCTGCACCTTATCACCTCTTTAACACAGTGCTTTAAATGCTTGCTAGGGCAATAAGACAATAGAAGGAAATTAAAGGATTACTAATTGGAAAAAAAGTTAAGCTACCCCTTCTTGCAGATGATATGATAGTTTACCTAATATATGCTAAAAACTCCACCACAAAAAATCTAGAAACAAGAGTTTCAGTAAAGTAGCGTGATATAAAATTAACCTGGAAAAATTAGTAGCCTTTCTTTACACCAACAATGAACAAGTGGAGAAGGAATATAAGAAGACCTTCCCACTTACAGTAGCCTCAAATATAACAAAATACCTGGGAACAAAGCTAACCAAAGATAGCAAAGATCTCTACAACAAAAATTTTAAACCCCTGAAGAAAGAGATTGAAAATGACATCAAAAGATGGAAAGATCTCCCATGCTCAAGAATTGTTAGTATTTTTAATGGATACATAAAATTTACCACTACTTATTCAAAAACAATTATATATTGTTATGAATGGATAAACCTCACCCTGATTTGGCACAGAAATCTAGATTTCTCTTAGCATGAGACTGTCAAGACTGTCATGACATTATTTTACTTATGTATAAGTGAAGAATGATATTTATTTCTCAGGATTAGAGATCATTCTGAGATACAAACATATGGACAGAAGAGAATATAAGAAATTTAGAAGTTGACTATTCAAAGAGATCACTTCAGTCTTTAAATCTAAACATGTATTTATGCTCACCTCACACAAATACATAGAATCACAAAATTAAAATAAAAATGAAACACGTGTGGCCAAGTAGGTATCTACTGCATCCACTGTAGAAAAGAGTAAGGTAAATATCCCAGAAATTATTTATGGGGTTACCATAAATGCATCAATTTATTTCTTCGTATATACATAGAAGAATCAAAAGTAAAGACATGGGCAGGTGTTTAAGTATCCTCATATCCATTCCACCATTAATCCTACTTTCCAAAATTCTGAAAATATCTAATGTTCCATGACAGTGAATGGATAAACAAAATGTGGTATATACAATGGAATAGTATGAAGTTTTGCAAAGTTTCTGGAGCTGATAAGTGACTGCAAATTCCATCCAGCTTAGCAATATGGTACAAGGTTTGATTGCTTATCATCACTTTAAATTTTTTTTATTTATTTTTGTATGTGTATGAGTGTACTGTCTGCATGTAGGTTTTGCACCCGTGTCGTGCAATGCCGCGGAGGTCAGAAGAGGGTCTTGGGTTCCCCTGGAACTGGGGTTCTCCTAGATTTGGAGTTACAGACGGTTCTTAGCAACCATGTGGGTGCTGGGGATCAAACCCCGGGTCCTCTGCAAAAGCAGTCAGTGCTCTTAACTGCTAGGCTATCTCTCCAGCCCCTGCTTATCATCACTTTAAAAAGGAATGAATTTCTGGTGTGTGTAACTACATGGATATACTGAGCAAAATAAATCAGGCACAGAAAGACTGATACTGCGTTATTCTACTTGCATGACATAACCAGCATAGTCAAATTCATAGAGACAAAGTAAAGTAGTGCTTATCAAGAAAAGTTAGAAATGAGATGAAGAGTTAGTATTTAATGCATAAATTTATAGCTTATGATGGTTTGAGGTTCTGTTTATGGATAATGGGAGTGGTTGTATAACCATGTAAATGCATTTAGGACCAATAAACTTCTTAAAATCCAAAATTATGTGTGTATGTGTGTGTGTGTGTGTGTGTGAGTGTGTGTGTGTTTACAATGGAAAAGATGGTTCACAGCAGCATTGTTTTTAGTCATATAAAAAAAAATCATTGTTTCCACACACATGCAGAGGGAAAGTGATAAGGAAATTGTTCCACAGGAGAATACAACTAAATTTACAGTGAATTTTATAAAGCATTGAACATGAGTGAAAGAGTCAGTGAGTAAATAAATGAACTTTCTACCAGCATCATGTAGTTAAGTAACTCTTAAGCAGCTACCTTTTAGTCCTGGTTATTGATTTTCCTTTCCAATATATGCTATAGAGCACCTGAGTTTCTCTTATATTAATGGAAAATCATCAAGTGTCATTTATCTTCAGTATGTGCATCTAGCACAACACCTTCACATACCCTTTCTGTGGTAGTGATAAAAATCTTTCCAACACTCAGGAGGCAGAGGCAAGTGGATCTCTGTGAGTTCAAGGACAGCCTGGTCTACAGAGTGAGTTCCAGGCCAGCTGGGGCTACAGGGAGACCCTATCTCGAAAAAAATATCTTTCCAACTAAGTACGGGGCAAATACAAAAGTACTTAAATCACTTGCTCTCAGATGTCACACGTAGTTTTGTTGAGTAAAATGATCATTACAAAAATAGTTTTTTGGTATTATTTTTACAAGCCATATACTTTGGAAGAAACTATTTAAAACCCAAGAGATATTCCTGTTAATGAACTATTTTATACCAATTTAAAATAATTTTATCTTCTTAAAACTATTCCCAAAGAATTTCTGTTTGGCAAGCCTAGTAAAGATAGGTTTAGTAAATGAATTTACTTGAAAGTAGCAGATCTGGTTTTGTTTATCAAATAGAGATGAACTTCATTCTTTCTTTGTTGTCTTTTCTAAAAAAAATAAGCACAAATTGTTTGTTTGTCACTGGTATTGGTTACATCAGACCTATTCATATGTAACTGTAGTCTCCGTGAATAAGCAGGAATCGAAGGAAATGCTGAGAACAGAAAAGGTAGGAAAGCAGAATTTGTCTTCTCTAGGAAACTAACATCATGAATGCCCTGCTGGGCCTGAAGGTGGCAATTGAGATGAATTCTTATTACATTCAATGTTGTCATGGTTTCAAGTTTAAGCTCTCTTTTTGCAAATTGCTACCATAAATTAAATTAACAAGTGTA
Organism: Rhizomys pruinosus; assembly: GCA_009823505.1. Classification (NCBI taxonomy): domain Eukaryota; kingdom Metazoa; phylum Chordata; class Mammalia; order Rodentia; family Spalacidae; genus Rhizomys; species Rhizomys pruinosus. The sequence continues at coordinate 728,953 of VZQC01007794.1, read as the reverse complement.
AAGCTCTTAAATTGCATGACTCTATATACAATTGATATCGTCTGTTCCCTTTTTGTTGGAAGTACCATTATATTACCAAAATCAATGTAACAGAAAAAAAAGGACAATCAAGCCCACATAAAGAATTAAGACTTCTTTTTCAGTGTAAATTACTTTTTGCTAAATTAGTGTCAGCTTTGGTCATGTAGCACCTAAAAATGCATTTTGGTGACAGATTTAGAATTAAAGCCAGGAAAGCATGTATTAAACCTATCTAGTCATATCATCAGAGCTAATTTGTTTATGATAATTGCAATCCTTAAAAATGCATTATCTTTCTCAATGTTATTTCCATGTGTGGTAGTACTGAAGAAAGCAATTATTTGTAAATAACCCTTGGCAGAGAGCACAGAACTTCTTTTTTTTTTAATAAAGGAGACTAACATTAGAATTCATGGACTGTATCTAGACTGGCAAGCACTAGTAGTTGTTTTGATATATGCACCAGATCATTCATGATTGCTTAAATATTAATTGTTCCATGAATATACAAATATAATAGAGGAAAAAGAAGCCATTATTAAGGAAATTTTTAACTAAAAGAAAAAAACGTTCAATTATCTGATTATACTGGTAGATTAGATAGTTTTATTTCAGAGCTTCTACCAGATTGCTTTTCTGCATTTTATTACCTCTTTTTTCTTCAAGGATACTAAATCCACTATGAGTGTATTGTGTCCTCTTGCTGTATTTTAGTACTATTTCTGTGACACAGAGGGACTAGACAAAAGATAATGAGATAGAGATAAACAGTTTTCTCCAGGGACTTGCTTCCTGACAGTTATCTAATCACAAGTGGTAAGCATTTAATACATGTGTCCATGAATGCCACCACTAAATAAACTCCGTAGTGTGTGTGTGTGTGTGTGTGTGTGTGTGTGTGTGTGTGTATAAAAGAGTAATTACAAAGAAGTGGAAGAGGTCAGGAATTTGAATGCAGTATGGAAGAACTAGAATTGGATAGGGAGATTGATCGAGGGTTGAAAAAAACGTAAATACAGCACACATGTATGAAATTCTGCCAAAAAATTTTAGAGGCAAGCTGGGTGTGGTGGCGCACGCCTTTGACCCCAGCACTCGGGAGGCAGAAACAGGTGGATCTCTGATTTCAAGGCAGGCTTGGTCTAGATAGCAAGTTTCAGAACAGCTGGGGCTACAGGGTGACCCTATCTCAAAAAGAGCCCACCCCCCCAAAAAAAATTTAAGAGGCTACGGAGATGGCCCAGCAGATAAAAGTACTGGCTGCTTCTGCAGAAGATCACACCAGGGTTCAGTTCCCAGCACCTCAGGGTGGTTAACAAAAACCTGTAACTCCAGTTACAGAGGATCTGACACCTTCTTCTAGCCTCTCTGGACAATGCACATATGTGGTACAATTACATAGACAGGCAAAATACTCATACACATAAAATTAACTGATTTTTATAGTAAAAATATCACATTGAAAAAGAAATTAATTTCCTAATTTCAGTGTGAAGGTATGAATTATCTGCTTAGTTAGCTAGTCCATCACTATGCTAATTCGCAGGAAACGAGACACAGTACATTACCATGTCAGTATATTTTCAGTGTATGTTTAAATGGAAGAGGAGGGGCTGTTTATAAGATACTGTTTATATGAACAGGAAGTGTGAAACCTTCACACCATGGAACACATTCTTTGGCTGTTGTGCTCTTGGACTAATAAGTGGTAAATTATGATACAGATCTGTGTCCTTTTATATGAACTAATCAAAAACATTAAGGCAGTTTTGTCCTTTGGAATCCACTGTTTGCTAAACGATTCTCTGGTTTACAATTGATACCAAGCTTTGAGAGCATGTCAACAGTTTAACTCATTATATTTCAAAATATTGTCAGGGTGCTTGAGGAAATGGTAGACAATTGCCAAATATCTCTTGATGTAGAAATTTTATTTGTCTTTATGGCCCTCCATTTTTGATCTTCATCAGAATAACCTGGAAGTTTTATGACATTTTTTCCTGATATGGCAAGATACAAGTGTTTAGGATACACTCCATGAATTTCTAATTTAATTCATTTGGAGTAAGACCATGAAATCTGAATTTCTAACAAGTTGCCAAATGAGCTGGGGGCTCTTGGTCCAGGGGACAATATTTGACATAAATAATTTCATTAACACCCATGACTGAGTTTTTTTCCCTTTGTACTGGGAGTTGAACCCAGGGCTATAATAAGCATGCTTGTATGGATCTTCCATTGAGCTGTATCACCAGCCCAGCAAACATGATTTTTTTATTTTTATTTTTTTGTGTTTTTAGTTCCTCTATTTCCTATTCTTTTCAGGTCTAATTAAGCTGAATTTATTCAGGATGATAATTGTAATATCTTTTGCCACTAACCTCACCATTTTCCAGCTGCGGGCTCTACTGCCCTCTCCATTATCCAGTTATTATCCACAGTCAATATTTTGAATAAATTATGCTTGTACATTAGCTGCTCTTACTATCTATTACATTCAATTTTATGTCCTTGGCACTGTCCTGAACCAGTACTTGAAGGTCAACAAAGAATTCTCTAATCATCAAATTAGCTTTAGTTATCTTTGGCTTGCCCAGAGCATTTATTCTTTGAACATTCCAGAAAAAATAAATGATGATAGTTCTTATTTATAAGGCATCCACAATTAGGTGCATGAGTCTGATTTTGTAAAAAATTATATATTATGAAATAAGTGCTTCAACTAGAGTATATGTATATAACCATGGGAAAACAAAAGCAAGATTTATTAATTATACTCAGAGAAGTTGAGAAAATTCATTATTATTAATGAGCAATTTTCTCGAGTATCCTTCCCCTCTTCACATACTTTCTTCATGACCTACAAATCTTTAATAAATCCAGTAAATATTAAATATAAGGGAACAAGCTATGTTTTGACACCAATCCTTATTAGCTTTTAAACTCTACTTATATCCTTTATCGATTGCAATGGCATATTAATAACTAATCTGATGTGTTGTTTTGAGGCTTTAAAATTATGCATAGGAGGTCAATAACAAAGTGTCAACTCAAACAACAAAGATATTTAATATCATTTCTTTCAATGCTGAAAATAATTAAACAACAAAAAAAAGCAGATAAGGCGATGAAGGGAAGTCTCCTAATTTAAGATCACTGGCTGCATTTGCAGAGGATCTGGGATCCATTCCCAGCACCCAGATAGTGGCTATAATCCTGTAACTCATTTCTATGGAGTCCAACACCCTCTTCTGACCTCTGCAGGGACTGCACGACACAGGTGCACTTACACATGCACGCAGTATGCTCATACACACACACACACACACACACACACACACACACACACATACACACACACACACGCACGAATAAAATTTTATAAAGCATATAACTAAAGTTTTGCATTTGTGTTGATAGACAAAAAAATACTGATAGCAGAAATTAGGGCAGAGGGTAGAATAAAATAACAAGACATGAAATCAAAGTTTTTATATTGGATCAGAACTCAGGGGGACTTATGTGATTCTGGTAAACTAAGTTAGGCTTGAAGTACTTCCGGTTTAGATGATGATTTGTGGGCTCGGTAATACTTAATCATATGGAGTTCTTCAAATATGCCTGGGAGCATAGCTCCTTATCCAGTGCCTAATTTATAATTAATATAAAACTTGAAGACTTTAGCAATAATCATACAAGTAGAAAATAGTGGAGTCAAGCTTCAAGCCTGATACTGTCTGAATTTAAATTAAAGGTTCAAAGTATTCACAAGAGAAATATGAACTTTATTTCCGGGCATGAGTTCAAGACCAGCCTGGCTTACATAGAAAGTTCCAGGCTAGCTCGGGCTGCCGGGAGACACTGTCTTAAAAAGAAATGAAAGATAAAGAAAAAGAAAATTTAAATTTATCAAATAAATTCTGGAGAAACATCCCAGCTGGTGGCACACGCCTTTAGTCCCAGCACTCAGGAAGCAGAGGCATGTGAATCTCTATGAGTTCAAGGCTAGCCTGATCTATATAGAAAGTTCTATGCCAGCTGGGGCTATGGGGAGACCCTGCCTCAAAAATACATAAATAAATAAGTAGATAGATAGATAGATAGATAGATAGATAGATAGATAGATAACTTGCAGAGAATTATTGGCTATTTTGAATGAGGGAGTGACCAGGTTACATGCATGTTTAAGAAACATCATTAGATGACTTCCTTTTTCTTATTTTTTTTTTTTAATTTTTTTTATTATTATTTATTTTTGTATGTGTATGAATGTATTGTCTGCATGCAGGTCTGTGCACCCGTGTCGTGCAATGCCGCGGAGGTCAGAAGAGGGTCTCGGATTCCCCTGGAACTGGAGTTCTCCTGGAATTGGAGTTACAGACGGTTCTTAGCCGCCATGTGGGTGCTGGGGATCGAACCCGGGTCCTCTGCAAGAGCGTCGGTGCTCTTAACCGCTAGGCTATCTCTCCAGCCCGATGACTTCCTTTTTCAGTGTTTCTACTTCCTTTCGGAGTTTGTTTTTTTCTCCCTCTAGTTCTTTCTGGAGTTTGTTGTTCTGTTCCTTTAGTTCTTTCTGATGTTTGTCATTGTATCCCTCTAGGTCCTTTTTGAGTTTTTCATTCTCTCTCTTTAGTTCTCTGAATTCCTCTTTATGTTCTTTAATTTCTCTGCATAGGTCTGCAATTATTCCTCTAAGATCTGTTCCTTGGGTCTCCTCCAAGGGGTTGATGATATAGGACAAAGTAAAGCAGAGAAAATGTAATGTTGATAATTACTTTCTCTGAGAATATCTCCAAATAGCAGCCACTTCATTCCTAAATCCAGCTTACTCTAAATTTATCATTTTCCTTTATAACAAGGACATGCTACATCATTCTTTGTATCATCATACATTAAAATCTTCAGAGTCTTTGATTTTCCCAATTTATCTTCCTATTATTCATTGACAAATTCTGATTTTTTTTCCACAACGCCTGAAATGTGTCCTTTAGAAAATTTCTACTTCATAGGTTATTTTAATACCATTAGTCCTTGATCTTTGCAGCCAAGATACATTTTACTCAATCTCATTTCTGTATAGTTTCATATTTTCTAGTAAATTCAGACCTTGAGGCTTAAAAATTACTTTACATAATTATGTGTCTCTTATTCTAATATTCAGGACAATGTCCAGTTCACAGTAGGACATCTTATAACTTTCCTCTCGATTTCTTCCTCATTCAATTCTCAGCATACACTTTTCTGGAAACATCTAGCCTCTGTAGTCATCCTCTGTGTGTATGCATGAGTATGTGTATTCATATATGTCTGATTTGTCTGCATAAAAACAGAAGTGTTGGGGCTGGAGAGATGGCCTAGTGGTTAGAGAGCCCCGACTTGACCCCGGTTCAATCCCCAGCACCCACATGGCGTCTGAGAACCATCTTTAACTCCTGTTCCAGTGGAATCCGACACCCTCTTCTGACCTCTGCGGCATTGCAGGACATGGGTGCACAAACCTACATGCAGACATTCATACACATAAAAAAATTAAAAAATTAAAAAAGAAGTGTTAAAGTTTCAAGTGCTGCTATTTGAGGTACAGGAGTGAGTGTTAAACTGAAGGAATAATAATAAATTCAGAAACATAACTGTCTAGTATCATCTGGCATGCTCCTAGAATCTGGGGCTAAAAGTCTTACTAAAATGGGCTTTCCACACTTTAAATAGCTCATATTGCAGGGAAGAAACTACTGCTTTTAATTGTTTAGAGATAGAATATGGACCACAAAGTTCTTAAGAGAAACATTCATAAGTGTGATGACAATTGAGCATTCATGAGGCATGAGTACATATTTATTTAGCAGAGAGGGGGAGTGGGTTCTAAACCGGGAACAACATATGCAAACCTACATAGTATGAGACCACGTGTGTGTGTATGTGTGCGTGTGCGTGTGTGTGTGTGTGTGTGTGTGTGTGTGTGTGTGTGTGTAAGCAGTTGTAATCTGGCTTATACATCAAGGGGCAGTTGGAAAAGAGAAGGCCGTCTCATAAAAGGCAAGAAGTTGTAAGCTTTTTCAGGAATGACATGGGTCCTTAGCACTGGAATTTGTGTGTGGGGGGGTCTTTTTTGAGACAGGGTCTCCCTGTAGCCCCAGCTCGCCTGGACCTTGCTATGTGGGCAAGGATTAAAGGTGTGTGCCACAGCTCTCTGCTCACCATAAAAACAAAAGAGTAGCATCGGTGTTGGGACAGTAAATTAACTTCTCTTGCTTAGCTTGAGAAGGGAACTTTCTGTGAGAGGTTGTTCTACAGAGAATAGTGACCATTTATTTTTCATTTTGACTGAGGACAAAGTAAGAAAGAAATGGGCTTATATCTCACTTGAAGGAAAAATGGCCTCTAGAAGGGGGTCCTTCACTAATACATTGAGTGTGACTGATATAGATCATCAGGATGTTGTTGCAGGCTCTCTGACGATGTGCAGGATTCCATGTGTTCAAACAGCTCAAAATTTCAGCATTGACAACTATTAGGCTTAAAGAAAGGTTTTGGACCAAAGAGATCTTTGGTATCCAGTAATTCTTATGTATTTTTATGTCTACCTCATTAAAGTTTTAGTTCTGTATTTTAGAATGTAAAAGATAGATACTGTCTTTTGTCATATAGCATTCATTTTCATTTGAATGAGCAATGAATTGAACTCACTATAGAATCAGGTGTTGCTCTGCTAAAGTTATTTTGTATTCATGTACCATTTCAGAATGTTATTAAATTTAGGCAGACAGAATTCATTTAATTTCAGTTATTAATCTTTGTGTATAACATTTACTGGTCAGATGACTGCAATTAAAACTGCTTTATGGTTTATTAACTTGAAGCTCTTGGTTATTGTCATGACTCTTATTTTCATTATCATTCACTAAGTCCATTTATTAAAATTCAGAGTTTTTAGCTTTTCAAAATATTTTCAATTTCTGCCTTATTTTGTTTTTATTGTTTGGAACTATGTACAAAACAGAAGAGTCTCGAGTAGCCATTTTGTTCGCCCTTCCGCATCTAATAAGAAGCCAGGTGTCTGTCCCATTACTTGTCTAAGTCTAGCTTGAGAGGAAACAGAAAAATAGACAGGGATGGTAAAAGGCAGTTCCCTTCTGGCTAAAGCAACCTTGAAATGTTTCCATTATTTGAGACTTAGACAAGCTGAGCAAGTATTGTTAAGAAATTTGATACTAGTGTAAAATTTTAGCAACCTTTCAAGTTAACCAAATATCAAATAGTAATCTATTTTATTTCTTAATGAAATAGTCCATCTACTTGAAAGTGATTTTGAATATACTGAGATGAGACTACATTCGTTGTACCCCCAAGAGCTGAATATATCCAGCTATGCACATAGAGTAAATTATTGGATGGGTGTCAGTAACTAGTAGTATCTGTAGAAGTGATTGTTTAGTTGCGTTCTGGGCTGGACATGAACAATACAACATGGGCTGAGACAGACTATAGTCAATGTGTGAACATTATAGAAAACTATGTGATAATATAAAGTAAATGTGCTACAAGAAGGAAATTTCTTTTTTAACTATAAAATTTATTTTTAAAGATTTAGCATAACCAGCTGAAAACCGTCTTTAACTCCAGTTAAGGGGAATCCGATGCCTCCGTGGCATTGCATGACACAGGTGCACAAACTTGCATGCAGACAGTACATTCATACACATAAAAAAATAAATTAATAAATAAAATTAAAAGAACTGCTTCTGTGTCATGTGGGTCCATTTGAAAATTGAAAAAGAAACTAGTACGAATGTTCACTTCTGTTTGTAGGAAAAGGAATTTGGTGAATAAGGATATTTCTGTTTACTAAAACTTATTTATTTATTAAAAAAATAAAGATTTAGCATAACCATACACATAGAGGACGATTAAAAGGCCATTTATTTGTCACTATTTCCCGCCAGTTTAAAATATTAAAATGGACTCTGTGAGGGTTTCTCAAAAATAAATATTAGTACTCAAATTAAGCAGTTTGTTTCTCAAAATGATAAGAATGGTGCTTGAACATGTTTGCCCATGCTTTGGAGGTAATATTATGCTTCTAAAAAAATGTACATATTCTTTCTGGAAAAGCCTTCTTATTTCATCAGATATGTTATAGTATTTTCTTAACTGAGATGTTAACGTATATTTATTTTTGTAATGTGTAACCATTGATTATGCTAAATTGCATAACAAAGTTTGATTTTTAGCAGCACTGACACTGAGTACATATTAATAACGTTTTTCTGGGTTGGAGAGATGGTCCAATGATTAACGTGCTTGCCTAGCAAGCCTGGGGACCTACATTTGAATCCTCAGAAGATAAAACAACAACAACAACCTGATAACAACAATAACAATAATAAATAATCAGTCAATGTGTAGCCTGTCACTAGTGTTCAGAGCTTGGAAACAGAGACAGGTGGATACTTAGGACTTGCTGGCCATCCAGTGTAGCTGGAACAGCCAGCTTGTGATTCAGTGTGAGGCCCTGTCTCAATAAATAAGCTAAAGAGTGATAGAGGAAGACACCCAGTTTGGACTTCTGGCCAAAATACATGCACACAGGTAAGTGCACTGCCCCACACACATACAGGAACACATGCATAGTTCTTTAAATTTAACATTTTTTGACTGCATGCCAAAACTTGACATATTTAACTCAAAAGAATAAAAATTTTAGGAAAAAGAAAATAAAAACAAAATCCTAAAACTGATATCTAAACACAATACCTATTTCTGTACTTCACTTCCAGTATTAGCTATGTGCATTTCTTAAAATTATCATGCTTGTAAGATTTGTTGTTCTGTATAGTAGGTGAGAGTTAGTTGTTCATTTCTTTGTATATTTGTTTTAGTCTCTGTGTTATATTCAAAAAATAAAATCATTTTCTTTCCATTTAGGAGAGGAATTTTCCTGAATTTCACATCAATGCTTTTTTTTTTTTTTAGGATTTTAGGATTTTATATATTAAGTTGTAAGGGAATTTTTTTTATTTGAAATGTCCAGCATATTGTAAAATGGTGCACCTTTTGGACTATTCCCAGCTAAAGAGTGCCGTTTAAGGACCAGAGCTTCCCATTGATTCATCTATAGCAGCTAGCCTTACTTAAGATAACTGCCTTAGATGTTCCTGTGGGTTTTTGTTCGTTCACCTTGTCCTTGGAGAGTGTGATTCAAACTTGTAATACTAAAAAGTGTTTGGTGTCTGAGCATGAGTACAACGTTTGAACTATTTTACCTATGTAGGATATGGTATTCGTAGAATTTGTTAACAAAACGATGACCACTTGAGCTATCAATACTATGCCTCCTGTGGCTGTTTGTTTATGTGAATTAACAAACCATGTAAACAATAGTCTTCATAATTATTCACATCATAGGGATGTAAACAGTAGATAAAAGAGATTTTGCACAGAACAGATTCTATATGAACCTGATTTAGTAAATGCTATGATTTCTTTCTTAACAAAACAATAAAGATTAATTTATTCTGTAATTACTTAAATATCCTCTGAAACCTTTTCTTAACCTGTTTATGAAGAATACTCATTTATTCTAAACAGAGCAATCCATAAAACTAAAAACCCTGGATCACTATGAACATCAGTGTGTAAACCCATCATCTAAGGATTATAGAAAGAAAAATTTCAATAGATTGAGAAAAATGTTGTTCTATGTACTGTATTTAGACATTTTTCCTAAATAAATCTTTGATTCTATTTGTAATTAAATCTAGAGCAAAAGATACATTAAAGAAAACATGAGATGCCTCTCTATTTTCTTTATATTTTAAAGATTTTTATCATTCTAATTATGCCATCTTTTTTCTAATGTTTGAAAGAATAAGATAATATTAAGCAGATTTGTTTTTTAGATATTCATGACATTGTGACTTAATTTTTTTTCTAAAATTCTGGATGACATCATTGTAAATTATTGTTTGATGGTCCATGCCAGTCAAGGAGGCTAAAACATCTTTAGTCTTTTATGTAAATTTATATGCTTGGTAGCTAGTATAACATCTAGTCTCATAAGTAAAGTTAGCTTCAAGAATATATTTTCATAATAATGCAAAGATCAGAATGCTACTAATATTGCACATTAACTTGGGATGTTACTATAAACATGAACAATCTCTCAAAAAAGAATACTTCATTTTGCCATAATGATTCAGACTGTTAAAAATATAGAGATTAATATTTGATTCAGCACTTACTGTATTTTTGCCTCTTTCAAAAATACTGAGCTTATTTTAAGAAACAGGCTGTCTTTCTAATGCCATGAAGAACCTACCTTCAAGTTAATCAGAGTTCAAGTTAGCCCTATATTGATCTGAGTTCACTTATCATTCAACTTAATCAAGAAAATGTCAATTTAATTATTAAAAAATATTATTTTTTCCTTCCAGATCAAAGATACAAAATCAGCAGATCAAAAAACAAACCTTTTGCATTTCCTTGCCGAATTCTGTGAGGAAAAACACCGAGACATCCTGAAGTTCCCTGATGAACTGGAACATGTAGAAAGTGCAAGCAAAGGTAATTAATTTGCAAATTTGCGAATATGCTTAGCCTATTTATATTATTTTAAATTATATGGTTAAAGAAAGCTCTAAATATGATGAATCACAAAAATGTTGTTATTAGCAATGCAGAGCAATATTTTCCATTAGTTTATAATTGACAGCACTGTGTGTTTAAATAACCCATCTTCATCTTAATTTTTAACAATGCTAGGTTATTGTAGTTTTTGCACCTCTAATCAAGTAATATGTTCCATTCTTTATCTTGATTAGAACTTAAATGCATGTATAGAATACCATACTGTAGTTCTTTCTGTTTATGTGGCATTGATTATAAGATGGTAATATATAACTCAGTATAAAATGGTAATATAAAGCTCAGTGCAATATTGCTCAGTGTTGGAATGCTTGCCCAACATGCACAAGACCCTAGATTCTAAATTCGGTCTCTATACCATACACTCATGAAAATCGTCTTAAAGGTTAGAAAAGATATCCATATAAATATACACATGTAAAAAAGTACTTCATATAACAAGGATGAGTTTGAGGAGCTTGTATGTAAATTTTATGTTCTTTAGTTCAGATGAAGAAGAAAGTTCCTTTGAATGGGAAAAACAAGAGGATAAAATTTGACACATATGGTAAACTTAGGACTTGCTTTCCACAGGTAACACAAGATGAATAAGGGAAAATGAGAGAATCTTTCAGGGCTTATTAAAGAAGTAGTTGACAATAAGGATAGAGGAATAGTTAAGTACCCCGAGAAAGCACAAAATCAGCCTCAGGGGTCTCAAATTGATGAATATAGTATTCAGAAAACCTCACTGAAAGAATAGAGAAGATAACACTGAAGAACAAAAGGCAGGAAACAGAACACTAGTAAGCATTCAATGCAGGACAAGTAGCTTGGTTAGTATCATGTACTCTTCCAAGAGATTAAACAGGACAAAGTGGGTGGTTAAAGGAGATGTTTTTCTGGAGGTTAAATTATAGTTCTAGAATCTATTTTCTTGTTTGTTCGTTTTTAGAAAGTATGCACTCTAGTAATGATTGCATTCTGTAACTTTGAGTATTTAAGCTTAATATAAACCAGTGTCCTTTGAAGAAGGAGTCAACAAAAGCCAGAATGTCATTTTTGAACACTCTTCTTCGCTGCTTTGCTGTTGTCAAACAAATCATCTTTCTCTACCCCAATAACTGTTGAAGACACATTATGATCCCATGGTATTACATAGTCTCTTCTTCATTTTAAGAAATATCATAATATAATGGAAAGTTATATTTACTTGAAATGTAATAGCAGTATTGTGGTAATCATTTTCTAAAGAACTTCTTTTCCTACTCCCTTGGATTTAAAAGTATGATTCCATAATTCTAGATATTATCAAGTCTGTGACTAACAAGTAACATTAGAAGATTGTAATTTTTTTGAGACAGGGTCTCCCTATAGTGCCAACTGGCCTGAAACTCACTCTGTATACCAGGCTGGCCTTCAACTCACAGATATCCACCTGCCTCTGCCTAGTGCTAGGAATAAAGGCTTGTGCCACCACGCCCAGCTTAAGATTGCATTATTATTTGCAATATATTAAATACTTAAATCAACTTTGAGGAAAAAATACTTTTTATTTTGCTTTGTTTAACTTATATAATCAATTTTGAAAGTAAATACATCAAGGATAAGTTCAAATAAAATGTTCTGTTAATTTTATTCTGATAATTATCTTGATTTGAAATTATACAGAATGAGTGAAATGAGATCTGTAATGGAACTTGCATTAGATTTGATTTTTAATAATTTTATTGAATTTTTTTCAATGTTCATACAATATAATTTGAAGTTTTTTATATGCCCTCCCCTGTCTATATCTCCCCTTATTTCTTACACCCAATTCAATGTACCCTATTATATATATATTACAGCCTATAGAATCTGATCTGTTTCCACAAATGTCCTTCAGAGTAGATCCATTGGTCCCACTAGGAGTCTTATCCCTGTCTGTCCCCCTCCTAGCTGCCATCAATTGCCAAAAGTTCTGTAGGTTGTGTTTCTTACTCATATCTAGCCCAGGATTTTTTCTGGATTGAGTTTGGATAAGACTTGTGTATGTTGTCACCATTGCTGTGAGTTTACATGAGAATCTGACCAGTTGTAGTCATTCACCCTTGATGGTTCACAGAATCTTCCTGCCTCTTCTTCTGCAATGATCCCTGAGTACTGGGAGGCAGAGGTTTGAAATAGGTGCTCTATTCATTGATAAGCACTCAGTAGCCTCTTTTTCTCTACACATTGCCCAGTTGTGGGTTTCTGTGTTAATCACCATCTCCTGTATAAAGAGACTTCTCTGGTGAGGGTATGCATTTCTTCTATGTGTAGAGGTTTCACTGAAGATGTGTCACTTAGAGTTAAGCATCTCACAAACACTTGTTTTCTGTTTGACCAGTTCTGAAACTCTGTCATAGTCTCTATCAGTTGCAAAAAAGAAGCTTTTTTGATAAGGGGTGAAAGGTATATTTGTCTGAAAATATGAGATTGCATATTTAGAATAAAGTAAGATGATGTTGAGTAAGAGTAAGGATGTGACAAAAGTAGGTTTCTCTCTGAGAACTATGATCTCTCTAGCCATGTATAACTAGCTATGTTTATAGTACCACACATGAATTCCCTGTCATTGAGCAGGCTTTAATTCCAATTAAATAGTTGTTGATTACCCCCAAGATAAAAGTGTCACTACTGCAGCAATAGTGATAGTTTGCTGGGCCAGTCATTGGAGTTTATTAGGCTTTACAGAGGCGTAGCTGTAGCTTTGATTTTTAATTTTAAATAACTGCTTATTAACATGTATGTATGTTACCTACTCCGTTTTACATTACTATAATAGAATACCACAAACTGTGCAATTTGCAAAGAACACAGGTTTATTTCTTACAGATTGGTAGACTCTGAAGTCGAAGATCAGTGGTCTGAAACAAGTGAAAACCAACTTGCTATGTCATCACATGGTACAATGTATCACATGAGGAGATAATACAAGAGATAAAGGCTGCAGATTCTTTGCTCTTTAAAATTATCTTTAGTTCATTTGAGGGTAAATCCCTTATTACCTACTCACCTGCCACTAAATGTTATTCATAAGTCTCTTGAGGAAAGGCATTCATACCATTGAATTATGTGTATATATAGCTATATCAATAATTTAGTTATTTAACCATTTCAATAACCATACAGTCATTTGATACACAGTATTATTATCAATGGTAGATTGATAGCATTGTTCTTATAAGGTAATATTACCTGCTGTTCTAGTTTTCTTTCTGTTGCTAGGATAAAACACTGGCCAATAGCAACTTGGGAGAAGAAAGGGTTTATTTCAGTTTACATGGTTACAGTCTATCACTGAAGGAAGCAACAGTAAGAACTCAAGGAAGGAATATGGAGGTGGGAACACAAAGGCAGGAACTGAAGCAAAAACCATTAGAGAATGCTCCTCACTAGCTTGCTTTCTGGTTCTTTCCTCAGCTAGCTGTCTACTATACTCCCTGCCCACCTGCCTATGAATAGTACTGCCTACAGAGGTCTGTGTCTTCCTACATCCATTAGCAGTTAAGAAAATATCTCACAGATATGGCTGCAGGCCACTCTGTTCTAGGAAAATCTTCAGGTTTTCTTTTCCTGCTTGACTATTGGTTTGTATCACATTGGGAGCTGAAGCTCACTATGACACCTAGTGATGTCAGACAAGTTAAAATGTAAAATTACACTCTAGAATGTTCACACAAAAAGAGAGTCTCCTAATAGCCATATACTTTTTAGCCATTATTACAACCAGTGAAAGTAGGCTCTAATAAAAGCCTTTTAGACAGCTATTATATATTCCTCATTTTAGTTGTATTATTTGCTATATTCATAACATTCAAGTAGTAATTAAGACATCCAAGTTTGTGCTTCATCATGAAAATGACAATGTTAATAACAATATTAAGTAAGTAAATATGTACAAAGCATCTATTTAAATCCTAGACATATAGTAAGTGTATAGTTTCTTCTTATACCATTGTCTTTCCCAGTGGTTATAGTAATAGTAATAGTGGTAATTGATACAATACTATATTGGAGGGTTTCAGTTGATAAATGGGTGTGGTATTAACTATGTCATATAGTTTTTCCATGCTTAGATAAATCATACATTTCTTGTTTTTTTAACATGTCTGGACATTTTGATAAACGCTTTCATATTTTCTTTTACAATACCATTAATTTCTTTGTCATATATTTTAAGAGCCAAACATATCCATTGCATTTTTTTACTTGTGCTTTGTGTATTGATCCTGCCAGTGTATTCACAAAACAATTGCCGACCAAAAAAAAAAAGCCGGGCGTGGTGGTGCACGCCTTTAATCCTAGCACTTGGGAGGCTGAGGCTCCCAAGTGCTAGGATTAAAGGATCTTTGTGAGTTCAAGGCCAGCCTGGTCTACAGAGTGAGTTCCAGGACAGCTGGGACTACAGGGAGACCCTGTCTCGAAAAGACCAAAAAAAAAAAAAAAAAACAATTGCCAATATCATCTTCCTGTCCCACTGTCTGGGCTTCAGTAAACCCCATGCTGAAGTTACTTTGACTAGTTCTTTTTCTTCCCTATAAAATTCAGACAGTTCTCAACTCAAAAAGTTCTTAAGCACACTCTGCCTGTCTGAAGCCCACTTTCGCTTCCTTCTAGTTCTCATTTCAGTGTAGACAGATGGATGTTATCTTGAGCCATTTAATTCCTTTATAATAATCCAGTCTGTGTGTACAATTTCATACTCCATACTCTGTCTAGAAATTTCTTGCTCAGTCCTCTAAGACAGCTATCATTTGTCAAATAACTGTTTCTTTTTTTTTAGATATCTTGTTACTAAAGTCTAAGGAGAGAATACTTGTAAAGTTAGTTTATAGGAAGCAACAAATGGCAAAAGTCCAAGCCATTTATCTCTTATTTATAATTAAATACTTTTCCTTAATAGTTGAGTCTGATTTGTCTTACTTCCTTAATATGTATTGCAAACTCATTTGAGTAAATTTCTGTCACCTTCAATGCTGTTTTTAATGTTCTACATGTATAATATTCATGCTCTCAGTGGAAATAAAAAATAGATCAGCACTATATAATTAATTTGTTTTTTTAAATTAAGCAACTCATTGTGAAATGATCCCCTTCTCTTCAAAATACAAATGAAAAACTAGCTTGCTTAAAAATGAATGAATATAAATAGGGTATAAATCCAGTTCATGATTACACTATGTAAGTATTATTTAATGAACAATTATATGATCATCAACTTGTACATTTTAGATAATTAGAATCCAGTTCTTTTAAAAATATTTTAATTGTTTGTATATATAAATATTTTTAATTGTTTGTGTATATAAGTGGATTGCATGCATATATGTAAATGCATCCATGTCATACAATGCCAGCAGAGATCAGACAAGGGTCTGGGATCCTCTGGAACTGGAGTTATGGATGGCTGTTATCTTCCATGTGGGTGCTAAGACTGGAGCCCAGATTGTTTGAAAGAGCATTTAGTGTTCTTAACCACTGAGATATCTCGGGTACTTAGATAGCTTAGACAAATACCCCAGATACTTGCTTTTATAAAACAAGGAATGCTTTGCTCACTGTAGCAAACAAGTTCATTTTCTTTCAGTACTAAAAGCATAGACCTCAAAATTACTGACACTAGGGAAAATAAAGTCTATCACCTTGAGCTGAAAGGAAAACAAAAGTATTATTTGGAATCTAGGGAAAGCTTTATTTTAATAATTATCTTTATTCTTCATAAAGCTAAGCTTTTAAAATTATGTGCTTCTTGGAGAAACAAGCCTATGGTATCAACTTAGCATATTTTTCCTAGAGCTGTGTAACTGAAAGATATTGGAGAAAACACATCATTTTTACATTAAAACAGATATATATTACAGAGTATAATGCAAAAGCCGCATGAATTTTTAACATAAAACAGATGACTTCAAAGAAATTTCACAGTTGCAGCAGATCCCTAGGGGTGCATGTTCAATCTTCTCTTCCATTAGGGGTACTTTGGTGGGAGAAATTTATGAAGCATTGCCTGGAGAATTAGAGAGTGGTTCTGTTTTGATTTGATTTTGTTTAGTTATTTAGTTAGTGATTATTGTAAGGAGAAGGGAGGCAAGCAAGCAGCATAAGAAAGCAAATTACTTTCTTCTAAACATGTATTCTTATAATTCTGAAGTTTGGAAACAAATAGTCTAAATCTGTTACCAGCGGAATTGAGAAAAATAATGCTGTTTGGGTCAATTTATGCGAGGTTAAATCTTAAGTCTGCAGATTCTTTCATTGATGACTGGCATACTAGTGTGTCTAGAAAGAAAATCTTAATTCTATTTAGATTTTGATGTCTTTGAACATTGAAAACACTTTTCATAAAGCATAATTACCTTTTCCTAATTATTAATTTTAATAATTATCTACAGTAGATATATGTAATATACTTAGTGTAAGTAGTTTTCTAGACATTTTTCATAAATCCTTTTTCCACTTCTACTTTCCATGGTTATTACTTTAACTTTTAACTTTGAGGATTTTTTTATAGTTTGATTTAACACCACTACTGTTTTATAGATTAGCTCCAGCAATTAAACCAGAAGGGGGAGTAAAGTTTAATTAAATCTATTCCATCCAGTATGGGAAATTATATTAATGTATTTGAAGGGACTACTAATCCGAAGGTTTTTACAAAAATCCAAAAGCAGCTTCACTTCAGTACCATTTTACAATATAAAAACTAGTTAAGGTTTCTCTGAACAAGGTTAATTTCTTATGAATTCAATGAATCATTCTAAATTTTTATAGTCAACTGTACCTTTTGATAAGTACCTTTGTTTTCATGTTATATTAGTAACTGAGTATCTAATCTGTTTTCCCAGGGTTATTAGTGATGAAATTTTACAATAAAGTAAATAGTATTGGGAAAGTGTAATAAAGGAAAAAATAATAGTAGACAATAAAATTGGGGGGAAATGGGAGAAAAATCATTTTCAGAAACAAGTAATAAAGAAAAAGTAATATAACAGTGGAGTATAAAAATTGGAAAAAAAGAGAGAAAAAAATCAGACGTGTTAGAGTTTTTGAGATCACCTAGTCCCAGCTAAAAGTGAACCATAGTAGGATTTAATCCAACGTTATCATTTTATAGTTGAAGAAACAGCCTCCAAATGATGAAGGAATTGCCCAGAATCACATAGGTGGTTGGGAGTGAATTCACATTTGTATGCCATTTCAGGAGATATTTTATTCCATATATTTCTGCTGCATTTTCAATTCCTTTGTTGTCTGAAGCATATAATCAAGCTCACACTCAGAAGGCCTATAGACAGTAAATGATGAGCAAGTAAAAATCCTACTGAAATAAATTCTTCTATCTCTGTGCGGTTGTCTACAGTGTGTCTTCCTCCATTTTGACAAAATTATGCATTTCCTCCTCTGTGTCAGTTGCAGCACTAGAACCATATTGATAATAGATCTCATACCCCATTTGCACTTTTGTACTTGTTTCCATCTACACTCTCTAGACTGACTTTTAAGTTTCACTCTCACTGCATAGAAAATATCCCAAATGTATGCAAGTGTTGAATAAATGTTTTTGAAATTGAATAATAGAATGCAATTTTAATGCAGCAGGCAAACTTCAAAATACAACATTATTGACATTGTTTACTGTTCACTGCACATTTAAGAGAAAATAGGTAGGTGAGCAAAAAGAGGACACCATGGGTTAAGAACATTTCTTTCTATGTAGTTTACTTCCTTTAAGGAGAATGTTTAAATTGAGTTAATTATGGAGAAGACCTGAACTGATTTGGAGCATACCAAATGAGACTATGATGAACAGTGAGGACTTTGTCAAAGGGCTTGTCCCAACAGATGAAGTTCTTGGTGTACTGTGCAAATGACTGCTGAAATAGCTGCTTTCTTTAATTCTAATTCCTGAAAATTGACTTTCATATGTTCTATTATTAATTTCCTTGAAAGAATTATGATTTTCATGACAAAATCCTAGTATTTTTCAGGAATTGTCTTATTATGTAGGTGCTTATACAGTTAAAGATGTGAGAAATTATTAAGCTGTATGATTTCCTGACATATTTGAAAGCTGAAGAACAGAATCATAGTTTCCAGATGTGACAAAATTTCATGGAAAGTTTATTTCATCATTTTTTATTTTATATTATTCTAAAATATGCATATATACACTCCACATATAAGTCAGAATTAAAAATTCTGAAAATAAACTATAGGTTGATTCCTAAACACATTTAGAGATTCACATTTTAACAGTAAATTTGCATGGAGGTGTAAAGCCATGTAACTTTACATTTTTTTACATTCTTTTTTTAGAATATGACTACATATCTTCCATCTATATATGGTAATTACAATGTGTGAATATAAGTGGTAGGACAGTTCTAGAGCCCATTTATAGATTCACATTGTAATAGCACAGTTGCTTTCAGATACAATGAAATATAATAATAAAGTTGCTCAGTTTGCCTGTCAATTGGGGATTTGTTGTTAGCATCCAAAAATGAGGGAAACCATTTACCTTTTCTTTCTTCTGGGACTGTGTTACTTCACTTAGTATAATTGCTTCGAGTTCCATCCATTTACCAGCAAAACTCATGATGTCATCTTTCTTTACTGCTGCATAGAACTCCATTGTGTAGATGTATCACATTTTGTTATCCAGTCATCAGTTGAGGTGCATTTGGGTTGGTTCCAGGTCTTTGCTATGCGTCTTGTGGGTATATACCCAGGAGTGGTATGGCTGGGTCAGGTGGTAGGCTCATATTGAGCTTTTTAAGGGTTCTGCACACTGCTTTCCAAAGTGGTTGTACCAGCTTACATTCCCACCAGCAGTGGATGAGTGTTTCCCTTTCCCCACAACCTCTCCAGCATTTGCTGTCTTTTGTTTTCTTGATCTTGGCTAGTCTTATTGGAATGAGATGATACCTTAGTGTGGTTTTAATTTGCATTTCCTCAATTATTAATGATGTTGAACACTTTTTAAGATGCTTCTCAGCCATCTTTACTTCCTTACTGGTAAAGTCTCTGTTCATCTCTTTACTCCATTTTTGAGTAGGTCATTTGTTTTCTTCTTGTTTTTAAAGGAGCTTATATAATTTTTGGACTGTTAAATGCTTATTGTCTGATGTATCAGTGGTTGAGGTTTCCTCCCACGTCTGTGTTGGGTTTTTCATTTCTTCCTTGATCTGATTCTTATATCTGGTACAAATGTGAGCTGTTTTGAGTTTTTGATGAGGTCCACTTATTTCGCTGTTGTCCGTTATTTCCTGGTGCAGCTGCTGTCTGGTTACGAAAGTATCCTCCTACACCTATGTCTTGTAGGTTGTTGCCAACTTTTTCTTTTATCACCTTCAGGGTTTCAGGCTTCATATTGAGATCTTTGATCCACTTGGAGATTTTTGTACAGGATGAGAGGTAGGGATTTAATTTTGTTCTTCTACAAATGGTGATCCAGTTTTGCCAACACCATTTGCTGAAGATGCTACCTTTCCTCCATTGAGCTTTTTTGGCCCCTTTGTCAAATATGAGGTGGCTGAGGTTATATGAGCTCAAGTTTGGATCTTCAATTTTGTTCCATTGGTCAATGGTTCTGTTTTTTTTTTTGCCAGTACCAGGCTGTCTTTATGACTATAGTCCTGTAATATAGCTTGAAGTCTGGTAATGTAATCACCCCAGTATTGCACTTTTCACTCAGGTTGCTTTAGCTATTCAGAAACTTGTTTTTCCATATGAATTTAAGGATTTTTTTTCTAAGTCTGTGAAAAAGCACATGGGGATTTTGATTGGGATTGCATTGAATCTGTATATTAATTTGGGTAGAATGGACATTTTTATTGTATTACTTTTTCCAAAAATATTTCTAATCCATGAGCATGGGAGGTCTTTCCATCTTTTGATGTCATTTTCAATATCCTTCAGGGTTTTAAAATTTTTGTTGTAGAGGTCTTTGGTGTCTTTGGTCAGGTTTATTCCTAGGTTTTTTTGAGGCTATTGTGATTGGGAAGGTCTCCTTATATTCCTTCTCCAGTTGCTTATTGTTGGTGTAAAGGAAGGCTACTGATTTTTCTAGGATTATTTTGTATCCTGCCAGTTTACTGAAAATTTTGATCATTTCTAAGAGTTTTCTGGTGGAGTTTTTAGCATCCCTTAAGTAAACTATCTTATCATCTGCAAAAAGGGATAAATTTACTTCCTATTTTCCAATTAGTACTCCTTTAATTTCACTTTCTTGCCTTATTGCCCTAGCAAACATTTCAAGCACTATATTGAAGAGGAGTGATGATAGCGGACAGCCTTGTAGTGTTCCTGCCTTTAAGGGGAATGCTTCCAAATTTTCTCCATTTAGGATGATGTTGGCTATGGGTTTCCTGTATATGGCTTTGATTACATTGAGGAATGACCCCTCCATTCCAATTCCCTCTAAGACTTTAAGCATGAAGGGATGCTGGATTTTGTTGAAAGCTTTCTCTACATCAATTGAGATGATTGTGTGGTTTTCATCTTTAATTCCATTTATGTGTTTTATATTTATTGATTTATGTATGTTGAACCATTCCTGCATCTCTGGTATGAATCCAACCTGGTCAGGATGGATGATCTTTTTGATGTGGGTGTGTATGCAATTTGCAAGTATTTTGTTGAGAATTTTTGCATCTGTGTTCATCAATGATATGGGTCTATAGTTTTCCTTCTTGTTTGTGTCTTTGCCTAGTTTTGGTATTAGAGTGCTGCTGGCTTTGTAGAAGGAATTTCAGATATTTCCCTCTGTCTGTATCCTCTGAAAAGTTTGTGTAGTAATGGTTGTAAGACTTCTTTAAATGTTTTATAGAATTCTACTGTGAAACCATATGGGCCTGGGCTTTTTTTAGTTGGGAGGCTTTTTATTACATCTTCAATTTCCTCAAGTGTCTTGGGTCTGCTTAAGCTGTCAATCTCTTCTTGGTTAAGCTTTGGTGACTCCCAGGATTTCAGATATTCATCCATTTCTCTTAGGTTTTCAAATTTAGTAGAGTATGGGTTTTTGAAGTATTCTCATATGATTGTCTGGATCTCTTCTTTATCTGTTGTGATGTTTCCCCTTTCATCACAAATGTTATTGATTTGGAGTTGCTCTTTCTTTCTTTTGGTTAACTGGGCTAGAGGTCTATCTATTTTGTTTATCTTTTCAAAGAACCAGCTTTTGTATTCATTGATTTTTTTTTTGTATTGTTTTCATTGTTTCTATTTCATTGATTTCTGCTCTGATTTTTGTTATTTCTTCCTGTCTATTGGGTTTAGGGTTCATTTGTTGTTGTCTTTCAAGTGCTTTTAGCTGCAGTGTTAGATCGGTTACTTGTTCTCTTTCTGGGTTGTTTTCTCTCTGTGTGTGTGTGTGTGTGTGTGTGTGTGTGTGTGTGTGTGTTTGTGGGCACTTAGGGCTATAAATTTCCCTCTTAGAACTGACTTTAATGTTTCCCACAGGTTTTCTTGTTATGTATAGTCATTTTCATTTAGCTCCAGGAATGCTTTTATTTCATTCTTTATTTCTTCTCTGACCCACTCATTGTTCAGTGTTGTGTTGTTTAGTCTCCATGTGTTCTCATAGTTAGTAGAGCTTACCCTGGTGTTAATTTTGAGCTTTATTGCACTGTAGTCTGATAGAATGCATGGAATAATTTCAATCCATTTGTATTCGTTGAGGTTTCATTGTGTCCCAGTATGTGGTCAATTTTGGAGAATGTTCCATGGGACACTGAGTAGAAAGTATATTCTCTGGTGTTTGGATATAATATACTGTAGATATCTGTGAGGTACATTTGGTGTATTGTATTGTTCATTTCTGATGTCTCTCTACTTATTTTTTGTCCAGTTGACCTATCAAGATGTCTCAGTGGGGTATTGAAGTCCCCCACTGAGACATCTTGATAGGTCAACTGGACAAAAATAGCGTACTGGGATTAATCTGTGTCTTGAGGTCCTGAGGGATTGTGTTTATAAAATTCGGTGCACCAGAGTTTGGTGCATAAATATTTAAGTTTGTGAAATCTTCTTGGTTAATCGTTCCATTGATAAAGATATAATGGCCCTCTTTGTCCTTTCTGAATAATTTTACTCTGAGGTCTATTTTGTCTTATATTAGATTAGCCACTCCTGCTTCCTATTTGGTACCATTTGATTGGAATATTTTTTCCATCCTTTCACTCTAAGGTGCTGTCTGTCCTTGAGAGTGAGATGGGTTTCTTTGAGGCAGCATATAGATGGATTCTGTTTCCTAATCCATCCTCCCAGTCTATGACTTTTGATTGGGTACTTTAGACCATTAATATTTAAGGTTATTATTGAAAGAGGTGAGTTATTTCCTTTCAACTTATTTTTGGTTTGCATTATTTATTTACTCTGTTATAATTTTGGTAATTTCTCTCGGGTTGCTTAAGGGTAGTTGCTCTTTTCCTCTGTTAATTGAAGTGCTTCGAGTATTTTCTGGTTTTTTTTTTTTTTTTTTTTTTTTTTTTTTTTTTTTTTTTTTTTTTTTTTTTTTTTTTTTTTTTTTTTTTTTTTTTTTTTTTTTTTTGACATGTGTTCTTTCATTTAGTTTATGTCATGAAAGATTTTTCTTTCTCCTTCAACTATGATTGACATTTTTGCTGGGTATAATAATCTGGGTTGGCATCTAAAGTCATTTACTACTGGGGATACTGTGGTCCATGTTCTTCTGGCTTTCATGGTTTGCTCTGAGAAGTCAGGTATGAATCTGATGGGTTTTTCCTTATATGTAACTTGTTGTTTTTCTCTTGTGGCTTTCAGTATTTTGTCCTTGTTTTGAGCATCTAGTGTTTTAACTATATGATGTGGGGAATTTCTTTTCTGGTCTTGTCTATTTGGTGTTCTATGTGCTTCTTGTATTTCTATGGGTTTGTCTTTTTTCAGTTTGGGGAAGTTTTCTTCTATTATTATGTTGAAGATCCGATCAATACCATTCTCTTGGGATTCTTCTCCTTCCTCTTTGCCTATGATGTGGAGGTTTGGTCTTTACATAGTTTCCCACATTTCCTGATTGTTCCACTCTTGTGTTTTTTTTTTTTTTTAATTTTCATAATCTTTACTTGAGGTTTCTAGCTGGGCTGTGTTATCCTGTAAGTCTGATATTCTTTTTTCTGCTTCTTCCATTCTACTTCTGAGGATTTTTCCCATCCTTTCATGCTGAGTGGATGAACGTTCAATTTCCTTTTTTATTCCATCTTGTGCTTTCTTCAGTATTTCCACTTCATTTTGGAGCTTTTCATTCTTTTCTTGTAGCTCCTTGCTTTGCTGGTCAGTTTCTTTTTTCCTTTCAGCCTGAGATCTTTTCAGTGTTTCCACTTCCTTCTGGAGTTTGTCATTCTCTCCCTCTAGTTCTTTTCAGAGTTTGTATTTCTCTTACTCTAGTTCTTTTCTGAGTTTATCAATCTCTCCTTTTAGTTCTCTCTGGAATTTTTCATTCTTTCCTTCTAGTTCCTTCATGAGTTTTTCATTCTCTACCTTTAGTTCTCTGATTTGTTATTCATGGTATTTGATTATGTCTACAATTTTTCTTCTAAGGTCGGTATCTTGGTTCCCTTCCAGGGAGATCTCATTGTTGGGATCTTCTACAGGATTGGTTGAGTTCAGTGGGGATTTATTTTGAGCTTTTCCCATATTGTTTTTCCGTTGTGTTTTTGGCATGTGTATTTTGTGTTGTTGTTTTCCCCCTTTGTTTATTTGTTTGCCTTCTGTTGCTTATCTCAAATGTTACTATGGAGGACTCCTTGGTCACTCAGTTTTCTTCCTGTTGGTTTCTTCCTCTATTTGGCTATGTACCCTCCAGTCACTGACACTGCTGGATCCTGCCAAGCACTAAACCACAGCACCAGAAGTTTATGCATTCCACCTCAGTATCAGTAGCTTGGGGGGGGGGTACTGGTCCCCACCTGGGCAGCTGGGCAAGGAGAGTGTGCATCCCTGGATGACCTTCTAGCCATGCAAGCAGTTCCTCTCTATGGTCCTAGCGTTGGGCTGCGCCTGCCAAGGTGGGCCATCCACAGACGGCTTGCACGGCACAGACTAACCTGGGCTGCTTGGCATAGATAGTGTGCACCCCTGTCTGACCTTCTAGCCACATATGCAGTTCCTCTCTATGGTTCTAACGTTGAGCAGTTGTTACTAAATAAATAACAAATAGAAAAGTTATTTTTTTCAAAAATATTTTTTCTGAAGAAATTAAGACAATGGAATCATTATATTAGTTATGCTTGGGCATGGGCTGGTGATAGGAATGAAATGCACAGGAGCTTCTAGGGTGATGGTGACATTCCATTTCTCAGGCTGCTGGTGGCTTTGACTGTATTTGGATTCTGGAAATTCATTAACCAGGTCACCTAAAGCTGCATTTTCTGAATGCAAGTTATACTTGAACAAAACAAATTAAAGTAAGCATTCATGATTTTAAAATGTTTAATGACAAGTGAAAACAAAAGCATGTACTATATTTAAATTCAAATTTTATTTTTATGTATACTTCATTAAAATGATCAAGTGCATTATATAAATATAAATAAGGAATTGTTGTTAGAACTAATCTGACATTATTTCAGGTAATTGTTGCTTTTCAGTAAGTTATATGTCACTTAAATATTTCATCAAATCTCCTTTTAATCTGAGTGACTGGTTATGCTTTTGTTACTTCATAAAAGAAAAAAGATCAATCAACCATATTATATAGAGATCAAAATGAGTTTTACCAAACTTGTTATCAATATGATGCTGTCTATTGTACTGTAGAATCCCTACATGTTCTTATGGGAAACTGCATGTGCTAGATAGCTTCAGTTGTCAACTTGGCAAACCTGAGAAAGAGAACCTCAATTGGGGAATCTTCTCTATGAGACTGGCCAGTGACCATACCTGTGGAGCATTTTCTTGATTGTTGAGTGATGTAAGAAGGTCTAGCTCAGTGTGGGTGGTGACAGGTTGTCCTGTCTTGTGTAAAAAAAGCAGGCTGGGCACAGACCAAAGGAGCAAGCCAGTAAGCAGCATACTCCATGGTCTCCAGTTCAGATCCACTTTCCCCCTGAGCTCCTAGCCTGGCTCCTCTTCATGGTAAACTGTAAGATATAAGCTGAAATGACCCCTTTTCTCCCTGAACTGGTTTTGGTTGGTGTTTTATCATAGCAATAGATAGGAAAATAGGACACTGGGTAAAAATTATGACAAACAGCTTCTCACTGCTATCTATTTTTGAAATGATTTTGTCTTTACTTCAATGTCATGAAAGAGGATATGTGATATGTGCAGCTACCGGGGGATTAATCTCATTGTGAATTCCAGGTAGTTTCTTTATTTTTTTTTTATCTCTTTTTTGTTTTCGTTTTTGAGACAGGGTCTCCCTTTAGTCCCAGCTGGCCTGGAGCTCACTATGTAGACCAGGCTGGCCTTGAACTCACAGAAATCCGCTTGCTGGGATTAAAGGTGTGTGCCACCACACCCAGCTACTTTTGGGGGGGGATCTGTGTTTTTGAGATGGCAGTGTCTTTTTTATAAGAATACATTTTAACAACAACAAAAGGACTGGGTCAAAGAACTGACTGAAACAGTAAACTTCTGCCCAAAACAATAAACTTCTGCATAAAAAACTTTTAAAAGACTGAGAAAAGATGCAGGACACGTATGGCAGAATGCATGAACTCGAGTGGGTGGGGTCATGGAAAGGGCAAAGTGTCCAAATTGGACTGAAACATGTTGTATGAAATGCACAAAACTTCAATAAAATATTTGAAATAAAAAGAATATATTTTAAGCCAGGAGTGGTGGCCCGTGCCCTTAATCCCAGCGACAGGCAGATCTCCATGAGTTCAAGGCCAACCTGGTCTACATAGTGAGTTCCAGGACAGCTAGAGCTGAAGAGAGACTCTGTCTCAAAAAGACCAAAAAAATACATTTCAGTATTTGATGATTTCATACATGTATACATTATAGCTTTTCCACAGCAAGCCCCGATTCCTCCTTCCTATTCCCCCTTGATACTACCCAACACAATCCCATCTTCATGTCCTCTCCTTTATTTTTTTTTGTGAACATCATATAGTCTTTGCACCATTTGCATATCTCCCAGTCTCCCTCTGCCTCCTCCCATATCCAGCCCCAATCCCTCTATGTTTCCTGTCCCCTTCCTTATTATTACATATATTTATTCATGCACACATATATATGTATGTATAAATACATACATATGTATGTATCAAATACAATGATACATTCATTGGTGCTCCTGTGTACCTGTGTTTAGGGCTGTACACTTGGAGTTAGGCATCCACTCAGATATATAGTCCCTGAAGAAATCAGATTCCTCTTACTCAGAAGGCATTGATTAACTGTACATCTCCATCTTGAGGTTGGGTAATACTTACACATTTATCTTGACATGTCAACTGGTTTTGTTAGTTTATGCAGATATTTTAGACAGCACTACTGCAGAGATTCATTGATGTAAAACTTCCCTATCCTGTCTAGAATTGCTTGTCCCTCTGGCTCTTTTGTTCATTCCAACTCCTCTTTGCCAATGATCCCTGAAGCTTACCTGTAGAGGTTGCATTGTAGAAGTGTCATTTAGGGCTAGGCCCTTCACAGTCACTTATTCTCTGTGTGTGACCAGTTGTGAAACTTCCTGATATTATCTATCTGTTGCAATAATAAACATGTTTTATAACTGATAAAAGCCACACTTTACCTGAATATAAGGATACATATTTATAATATAGTTAGAAACTTCATTGGTCTAGATATGTAACAGGAATGATTTTTTTAAAGTCTATACTATCTCCTGTCTATACTTGGCTATGTTTACAGTATGATTTGTGAATTTCTTACCATTGATCAAGCCTTAACTCCAATTAGATATGTGTTGATTGTCCCAAAGGCAGAAATTCCACTAACTGCGCCAATAGAGATAGTTTGCTGGTTCAGTCATTTTTGTGGTTCATAGGCTTTACAGCTGGGGAGAATTATTGATTAGTGTTCTCCTTTGGCAGCTTACATAGTATCTTCTAATTCTATGAGATCTAGTCTTATGGGAGGAGGCTTCCAGGTCAGTTCCAGCTTCGTCATTTCCAGTCCTGTGTCTGAAGTATGTTGTGTCTTCAGAAATCAGGACTTCAAGTTCTGGAATGCATTCAATAGTAGTGGCGATATCCTGAGTTATTTTGGTAGTCTCGTGGTCTTTCATGACCAACTATTTGGAACAACAATTTGAAAGGAGGCTTCCATGCCCAGCACTGTGATTTTTGTAATACAGCCTTCAGCTCTGCACAGATGTGTAATTTGTAATAGGGTTTTGAAATAATACATTTATGTATGTTTTTTCACACCACCTAACCATTCTCCTCTCTCTCTCTCTCTCTCTCTCTCTCTCTCTCTCTCTCTCTTTCTCTCTCTCTCCCCTAGAGGGTCTTTCCTATTCCCTTCCCAATTAAAGTATCCACCATTTCCCCTTTTCCCACTAGATAACACTTGTATCAGGGTGTACATGATACCGGTATCTCTGAATCCCCTCTACCTCCCCATGTTATGGCACCTTTCAATTTTCTTGGCTCTTACAGTTACATCGGAATTTATATTCACAACTAATGATTTAGGAATTCATCCATTTCTTTTGTGTTTTCTAATTTAATAGAGAATAGATTTTTAAAGTGTATGCTTACAAAGGTAAAGGAAATACCTACAGGCAAGAACAGCCACTCCGTTACAGGTCAACAACATTTTACTCTAAAAGTATTATTGCCAGTTATCAAAATATTCAGTGTGTGTGGCTGCAGGTAGCTGAGTAATTTAATGCCTTAAATATAAAATGAAAACTAGGGCTAGGGCTGTGAATCAGTGATACAAGGGTTACCTAATGTAGGCACATCTGGGTGCGATCCCTTGAATCCATAAATGAGTGAATGAATAAATTAATTAATAGCAACTTCCATTATTGATTTTAATAGAGCTTTTTGGATACAGTGCTTGGTTCCTTCTGACTTTACATTTTTTTCCCAGGGGAAGAAAAAAATAATAAAACCTAATCTTTTGATATTCTGGGAGAAAAACAAAGTGATACTTAAATTGTTGTGAAACAAAGTTATCCTCTTTAGTTTTACACTGACTTATCTAATGCAACATCACTTTAAACACCCTTCACAAATCAAGATCTTCAAGGTCCATTATTACTTCTATAAATTCACTGACCATACCCATTCCCAGGAATGCTGAAATGGAAAGCAAGGCCAGACAAAAACTAACATTTATTTCTTGAAAGTTTCATTGGTGCTCTTATTATATGAAGATAAAGTGGAAAATGTTGCACACGGAGTCATAAGATATAGTGACATATTCATATTTTTGAACCAAAACAGAATTCCAAAAACCTCCAGAAATTTCTTAGAAACCAAGCCGGGCGTGGTGGTGCACCATGCCTTTAATCTTAGCACTCAGGAGGCAGAGGCAGGCGGATCTTTGTGAGTTCAAGGCCAGCCTGGTCTACAGAGTAAGTTCCAGGACAGATGGGGCTACAGGGAAACCTTGTCTNAAAGAAAGAAACCAATGTAGAGGACTCTGGATTTCTAATGTTCTGAAGATGGTCTGAATGTACTTAGATGCTCACAGCCTTTGGCTCTTTTTTGTGTGAGCTATATCTGAGCAAGGATTTTATTTTTTTATTTTTTATGTGTATGAGTGTATTATCTGCATGCAGGTTGGTGCACCCGTGTCGTGCAATGCCACAGAAGTCAGAAGAGGGTGTCAGATTCTCCTGGCACTGGAGTTAAAGAGGGTTCTTAGCTGCCATGTGAGTGCTGGAATCGAACCCGGCTCATCTGCAAGAGCAGTCCACGCTCTTAACCACTGAGCCATCTCTCCAGCCCCTTGAGCAATCATTTTACTCTCATCCATGTTGTTCATGCTTATACTTACAATTTTAAGCATTTTCTGTGGCAAATCCCCTATTTCATTAGGGATCACAGCTTAGCTTTATAGGTCAATCTGGACTAAAGATTGGCACATACATTTTGAACATGTGGTTGTAGTGACGGGAATGATTGTGACTGAGTATGCAGTAAACATTCATATTAACTTGTGTCATTTTTATGCTACGAAATATAAGGGGACAATATGTTACAGTTTGCTAATTTTAGAAACTGAGAAATGTTAAGTCCTTAGGTGACAGAGGTAATGAAAATTTTTAGTCCTAACCAAAACACACAGAAATTATCTCAGAAGCCAAATGCCAAAATGCTTCTTAATTATAACTTCAAAAGGACATTCAGAAGTGGGTATACTGATGTTGTTAGTTGCTTAATTTTTAAATATATTTTATTGAATTTTTGTGGATTTCATACAGGACACCATATGTGCTTCCCCCATATTCCCTATGTGCTTCCCCCATATTCCATCCATGGGACATCATGCATTTTGTCACATCTATTAAGGCCTAATAGTCAAGTTTTTATACCCAGATGTCGCCCAGTGTGAGTTTGTCCACTGAAAGTTGATCATCCTTTCTAGCTTCTCTCCTTTAAAGAAGATCACCTCTCTCTCACCCAGCAGTGATCAGCTGCCCTCTCGCCCAGCATTGGTGATAGCACGCAAAAGACACATGTAAATAAATAAATTGGTATCACCAATGCTGTAAATTCCTATGAGGAAAGACATGTAAGACTCTGTTACCCTATGATCATCCACCTCCTTTGCTGGCTCTTAATAATCTTTCTTTTTTGTTTGTTTGTTTAAGGGCTTGCATGTGAATTTTTTTTTCTCTCTTTTTTTTTATTGATGCTTTGTGTATTTCATACATCTTTTTCCAATTCAGTTCAGGCGTATATCCCCTTCCCTTCACCCCGCCCCACCCCTACCCATCCCAGATTATGCATTCTGCCGTAACTTTTCTGCATCTTTCTAGGGGTTTGTTGTTGTTGTTTTGTTTTCATTTTTTTTTAACAATAAGTGATAATTTGTGAGTACAAGCATCCTTCATGTCAAACCAATTTGCGAGCAGTTGTGCCCAAACCCATACAGCTCATGGGTCCCACCATCCAGCAGGGGGGGCTTGTATGTTAAATCAAGTTGATCAAATGAGTGTCCAGTCTATATTGTGGTTGATGCCACAAGCTTACATCCTCTAATGGTTAGGAGATGTTGTAAACCACACGATGACCCTGTCATACTTAACAGAAGAAAATGTAATTCATGGATTAACATACCATCTTAATAATCTTTCTAACCCCTCTTCCAAATGGTCCTTGAGTCATAGATGAGTCTTGTCTAAGAACCCATACTCTTGTTTTCTGTACTCTGGCTAGTTGTGATCATCTGTATCCGTCACCCTCTGTTGCATGAGGAAAATTAATTGATAAATGTTGACAGATGCAGTAATATTCTTTTTTCCCCTTGTTCCACTATGCACCATGAGCCTTAGGTATAGAAGTTCCATTACAAATGTCTCAGTTATTTTGGGGCATCTCACAGACACTTACTCTCTATATGTGACCAGTTGTGGAACTTAGTATTTGGGTCCATTTGTTTCATAAGAAGCTTCTTTAATGAGTGGTGATTGGCATACTTCTTTGTAAAAATTAAGGATCCAAAGGCAGGTGTGATGACACATGCCTTTAATCCTAGCACTTGGGAGGCAGAGGCAGGTGGATCTTTGTGAGTTCAAGGCCAGCCTGGTCTACACAGTGAGTTCCAGGACTGCTGGAGCTACAGGGAGACCCTGTCTCAAAAAAAGACCAAAAAAATAATTAAGTAAATGCAAATTAAAACCATTTTAATCTATTTTATGATATGTATATATTTTGGAAAATTCTATAGCAGTATGTTTCCATATGAGTTTCTCAAAAGGACTTTAGTGTTAGTTATCCCTCACCATATTCCCTTCTCTACACTTTCTTCTCATTCCACCACCCAATTTTACACTCTTATTTCATTATTCCCTTCTTCCATTTAACATTACTGTATTCTGTCTCCCATTCCAGGAAATCCCCCATTTCTCCATGGTCCCTAACTTGTTTCCGTGCCTCTGTGTATTTTCCATTTGAAACATACACAATTAAAGATTTGAGGCTAGAATCCACATATGAGAGAGAAAGTGACAATTTTTTTTCTAGGTCTGGGTTTCTTCACTCAGGTTGATTATTTCCAGTTCTGTCCATTTACCTATGCATTTTCTAATTATGCTTGTCTTATAAGCTGAATAAGATTCCATCGTGTGAATGTATCGCATGTTCACTCTTTATTCATTAATTGGTAGACAACTAGGACGTTTCCGTTTCCTGTGTCTTATGAATAGAGCAGCAATGGACATGGACAGTGACATAGGTTGAAATGGAATATTTATTCACTGATGCTGGGAGTGAAAACTGGTGCAACCAAGATGTAGGTTTCTCCAAGATTGAAAATTGGTATTCCATGTACTCCAGACATGTATATATACTTCTCATGGACATGTACCCAAAGGACCGAGTACCCTACTAAAAAATTACTTGCTAGGGGCTGGAGAGATGGCTCAGCGATTAAAAGCGCCGACTGCTCTTGCAGAGGACCTGGGTTCAATTCCCAGCACCCACATTGCAGCTAAGAACTGTCTTTAACTCCAGTTCCAGGGGAATCCGACACCCTCTTCTGACCTCCGCAGCATTGAAATACATGGGTGCACCAACGTACATGTGGACAGTACACTCATACACATAAAAATAATAAATAAATTTTAAAAATTACTCTCAAATTAATTCTTAACTGTTGCTGACATGTTGGCATCTCCTTTAAATCTGTTTTTATGCATATATGCATAAATATGTTGCAAAATTGAAATGACAGTTTGAATCATTGTCTGATTTTGCAAAAGAGCACAGAAATGTCCTACTTTTAAATGCATTATTTTCCTGGCTGTCTATTATGCCTGCTTATGAGTATATTAAAGATTCACTCATCACAATCCATATAGGATTTTGAAATGTTTAACTTAGGTACTTTGCATTAATTATTTTTGGGATAATTTTTTTATGAAACCATGCACTGGATAGACTTTGCTCAGGGGATTAGTCTTCTATGTGTAACTGACCATTTATAGGAACCCTAAGTACTGCAGCTCCCCAAACATTAAGAAGTAAGAATGTAAATGTGGACTCCACAGATACTAAACCTGCCTTCAGAGTTTTTAACATCTAATGGGATGAAAATATAAGAACCAAGTGCATCCATAAATATATATTCAGGCATTATGGGGTAACAGCTAAGAGAAATATGGCAGGTGTTCCTAATTTGTGGAGATGATGATTGTTCTTTGAGGATAATGACATGTCACATTTTCAAGTAGTGACAATGATAAGGAAAATGGTGTCTTGGCTCCTGAAAAAACAAAACCAGAGAGTTACATAGAAACAGAAAGGAAAGTGGCATAAGACCAGGTTGAAATGATACATTTACAGGAGGACTGGTTGTACCTAGCCTAATGTATCACAGAGAGAAGGCCCTCAATAAATATGTATATATCCTTCCTTTTAGACTTTGCAAATGAAACTTAGTCAAGAGATTATTTTCCCTGTAGGTTACAGTATTTCTTTGGCCAAATCACTGTGCCTATGTAAGTTCATGATAATTACAACTGAAGGCAGTCTCATATATGATTTCTCTTAATCTCTCTTTTTCTTTTAGCCTGACCTACATATTACCTCTGTCCTTCGTGCTTCCTCATTTAGCGACATCCTTAAAGATAATATGCCTGACTATTGCAGTGGGGAGATTTAGATTCTATGGGATACTAACATTTAAATTTCAGTTTATCGACTAAAAGGTCCAATTATATATCCTAATTAAAGAAACATTAATTCAATTGATAGAGAGGATTATACTTTTTGAAAACAGATATAATGTAAACAGTTTTTATTTTTGACCTTAACTTATTTGAACTCTGGCTTTTCTACTAGTTTACTATTTCTTTTTTTAAATTTTTTTTAATTTTTTTAAAATTTTTATTTATTTCGCTATGTGTATGAATGTACTGTCTGCATGCAGGTGTGTGCACCCGTGTCGTGCAGTGCCGCGGAGGTCAGAAGAGGGTGTCGGATTCCCCTGGAACTGGAGTTCTCCTGGAATTGGAGTTTCAGACAGTTCTCGGCTGCCATGTGGGTGCTGGGGATCGAACCTGGATCCTCTGTAAGAGCGGTCGGTGCTCTTAACCGCTAGGCCATCTCTCCAGCCCCCTAGTTTACTATTTCAAATAATGTGATGAGTAAATCAAGATTTCTTTTTCTTGAGACTTCTTTTGTGACTTGCTGCAAATGGGTCAATGTAGATGGCATTTTACCTTGTGTAGAAGTTGCTCAGGAATAGAACAGTCAGTATTCTCTCAAATCAGATTTACAAAAGGCTCAATAACTTGGATAGCATCATTTGAGAAACATCTATATCTATCACCATTCTTTTCAACCACTGTAGTCACTACATCATTAAAAAGTAACACATCACCTTTTTTTTTCTACATAAGAGCTCACAACTTCAGAAAAATCAAGGGGGAAATAAAACATTTCATAAACATTATTTTAGATAATAAATGAGAGCTGAAATGAGAACTCACATATGCAGCTCTTTCTGTCTGTCCACATGTGTGTGTATGTATCTAATCATGCTACTATTTAACAATCAAACATATGGTCTTGGAATCAAATTCCTAGATCCTAAACGGTCTTCTAAGAGATTTCATTCTGAAATCAAGTTGTTTGTTACTAAACTGTCTCCTAAGAGATTTCATTAAGGTCTGTGTTTTCCACCTGAACTGAATTACATTCTGTTCACTATTCACAGAATATACATATATTCTCTTGCCTGTAAAATATTCTTTTCCCCTAAACTTCTGCTATCTTGGATTTCAAGAGCGTGAATCAAATCAGATAGCCTATCATTCTCTTCCAGTAGGCTTCCATGAATACCATAACTAGAAGGGAAATATTTTCCTCTGAACTTTAATTTATTCCTATATTTGCAGAGACCACAATAGTGCTTGAACATAGTTATGAATGTGTGGGTTTTTTATTTACTCTTTTTAAGTATTAAAATGCATGTATAGTTAAATAACCATCTATACAGAATCATAGCTGAAATAGCAGTGTGATGCAGTTGAATGATAGTACATTTATTAAAGATTCAGCAGATGAACCAAATCATAAATTTATCCATGTGTATCATCTCATGTATACTTGACAGAAATGCTTTGAGGTAAAGTGTGATTATTATCTTCATTTTACAGATGAGGAATATGGGTTTTGGAAAGGTTATGTAGCTATATATAAATTTCCATAAGTCGTCAAGTGTCCTCAGCTGTCTTTTACCTATTCCTCAATACCGAAAAAAAAGTAGAAAGCACAATGAAGATATATTTCTTTTATTCTGATGTTTTGATTATCTTTGACTGATCATGCATTCTAAGTTCTAAATTAGAATAGCTTCTTTAAAATATTAATTAAGGTGGAATACCTGGAGCAATTTTTTTTTCAATTTTAAATTGCTTGATTAATTTATATATTTTTATATTTTTTTTACATTCAATTACTCTTTTTTTTAATTAGTTTTTATTGATGCTTTGTGCATTTCATACATTTTTTCCAATTCAGTTCAGGCTTATTTCCCTTTCCCTCCCCTCCCACCCCCACCCAATCCCAGATCATGCATTCTGCCATAACTGTCCTGCATCTTTCTCTCAGTTTTTTTTTTTCATTTTTAGCTATAAGTGATAATCCATGAGTACAAGCATCCTTCTTTCTGATTTTTATTAGTATGTAAAGTTGTTCAGTAAAACAAAAGTAATCACCCCGTAAACAGCTTTTTACTTAAGGCAATTAAAACTGTTTATATTGGTTATGAACTATTATAGCATGATTTGGGTCTGAATATGGTCATAATAAACATGAAGTCAGAATATATTAAGGAGAATTTTAATAAATTCCTAAATATCTGGGGAATATGTATATTCATCATAATTTGATAGCACTGATAGTAATGGC